>JAPYZK010001810.1:0-18064 GCA_030522785.1 Platygaster equestris | reverse complement strand
AAGTTGAGAAATTTTCGGGCATTTTCAAATTTTTTGAAATTTTTTAAAATTCTGGAAATTTTCGGATATTTTGGTAATTTTGTGGAAATTTTTGGAAATGTCGAGGATTTTGTAAATATACGGAAATTTTAAGAATTTTCAAAATTTTCAAAATTTCGGAAATTTTCGGAAATTTGAGGAATTTTTGAAAATATCTAGAATTTTGAAAATTTTTGGAAATTCTGAGAATTTAGGAAATTTTGAAAAATTTGTGGAGTTCGTGAAAATTTCTTGAAATGTCGAAATTTTTACAGGGTTTGGAAAAAATAGCGTTTTGCGCACACTTATTCCGCACTGCTATATTATATCAATGAAAAATGCCATTTTCCGTCCACATTTCATGCATGAAAAAAGGCCATTTCTAAAAAATTATTATTTCATACAGCAGTTATAAATTTAGAGATAACTTACCCCTCCTCCCGAAAAAAGAAAACCTAGACTCGCCTCTGCTTCCAGGTTCCGCGGTTTTCACGGCAAAAAGTCGCGACGCGAATTAAAATGTTTACCGCATGAATTGGCATGTTCCGGAAGTTCGCACCAACTTTTTCAAGTGGGATTCGTGGGATCGGGAAGAAGGTGAAAAGTTAATTTTCTGTAAAGTACTCTGGAGGAGAACCAATTTCAAGGTCACGGATTTTAAAACTTTGATTCTTCAACTTCTTAATTACGAACTTTGAACTTGTGTGACACCTTGATGATCGTACACTGGGTAGCATCGATTCCTTCCTCAATTTGGGGTCCCGAATTTAAATTATGTTGGCACCGCAGTCCGTAGTAGTGGCTACAGTGCGTGAGTACCAGTGATTGTCAACCATTGCCGACTAACATTGAATTGTAAGTGATTGTAAACAACAACACAAACGAGTAGCGAATAAATTTAAATAATCGTATTGTAAAATTATTTTACGATAAACATTTTGTAACTTAAATTCCAGAATTTTGAAATTCGCAACTTTATTATGGATTTTTGAATTTTTTGAGTGTCGGATCAGGAATTTTTCGGAATTAATATTTTCGATCAACAATTGGTGAAACATTAATTTCATACGTCGAAAATTCATTATTTACAGTGTTTTCGCCCTGTACAATTTCAGATTTTGTGAATTCGAATTTTGGAATAAAAAAATTCGAAAATTGGAATTTTTTATTCCCTATAAATAAAAACTTGCGAAATCTAAAATTCCGGAATTCTATTGTGGCAAACTTACAATTTTCATCTTTATTAAGTATATGAAAATTCTAAATAGAAAATTCGGAATTGGATCATAATTTGTTGAATAAAAAATTAATGAATCGAACTCAAAATTCTTAGCCTTCAAAAATTGTAAATGATACAAATAATCGGTGAAATAGTATTAAATAATTCATTTTTCAATGAAGAAATTTCAATATTCCAAGACTTCGAAATTTTACGCTATGAGAATTTTTAATCAATTTAAAATGTAATTAATTATTCAAAAATCAACAAATTTTTGACCTCGTAAAATTTCTGGAATTTCGACAGTTCTGAATAATTTTAAATTACGAAATTTACAATTTTCATATTTTTTAAACGTGAAAACTGCCAGTTATAAATTCGAAACACATAAATTTTGTAATCTTAAAAATCATTCGAATTCCGTAATTTTGTTAATAATTAACTAATTTTAAAGTGTCAAAAGTTATCAATTTTTGAATATTACATTTTTTGGTTCATATATAAATTCGAATTTACAAACTCTGAAATTGTCAAGTGTGAAAATAATGAATTTTCGACTTATTGAATAATTATTTCGACAATCAAAAATTTTGATTCCGTAAAAATTCCTGGAATAACAAAATTCAGAAATTTGAATATGTTTGTCGGAAATGGTTGACGATCACTGGTACTGACGCACTGTAGCCACTACTGCGGACTGCGGTGCCAACGTAATTTAAATTCGGGGCCCACTGACGCACTGTAGCCACTACTGCGGACTGCGGTGCCAACGTAATTTAAATTCGGGGCCCAACATTGAGGAAAGAATCGATGTATGTAGTAAGTGAATAGGCTTGACGGATCCTGGCTCCCCCCACCCATCCTCACATCATGTGACCAGGAGTGGAGGATTGATGAAAAATTCAAAAAAATTCGAAGAACTCTATAGAACTACCAAAATTCTGAGAAATTAAGAAATTATCAGAAATTGGACGAAATTCTGGAAAATAATAAAAAATATGATAAAATTGTATGAAAATTTTTTAAAATGTGAGAAAATGTAAAATTGTTTGAAAAATATGTAATTTCATAAAATATTAATGATTCCATCGAACTCTGAAAGATCTCTGAAAAATTTTTACATTTACTGATATTTTTCAACATTTTTTCTCAATTCATGACATTATTTGTCATAATTTACTAGAATTTCGTCCAATTTCTGATGATTTCCGAATTTTCTGAAATTTTTCATAATTTTACAGAGTTTTTTGAATTCTCTAGAATTTATCACCGACCCTCCACTCCTGGTCACGTGATGAGAGGAGTGGGGGGCACCAGAATCCGTATAGCTTATCTGTTGTAGTATTAATAAACAGAGATGACTTCCGCATCCAAAACTCATAAATCGCAAGCGTCCGTCCGCTGAATTTCGACAACTTTTGGGCGGGCAAACACGAAACGTCCGGGATTTATAGCCGTGAATTATGCGGATTGTTCGCATTTCAGAGTTTAAAACTTGTTACGATCTCATTATTTGCGATCGCGATACGGGAGGAATCGGTGTGGTTGCGGATCCCGATACGAGTTACATAAAAGGGTGATACGCGATACGTCGCGTTGCCTTTATTTTCTTTTGGGCGATTTTCTCTGGAAATTCGATACCCGTTAGAAACCTGTCATTACGCGGGGACGTAAAAATAGGGGACAAAGTGGTTTTCTGCGCGCAAAAATCGCAATTTCCACTGTGTGATTTCGAATTCGAATGAACTGATAGCATTATAAATTTGCAGGTCGTATTAAAGAGCTTGGCGATTTTCCTGCCCATTTTCCAGTTTTTGGAGACTGGATTTTTATCTTATCTAACTGACTATAATTTCGGAAGAACAAGTAATTCCTGGAATGTCGGAAAGGATGCGAAATTCGCGAACAACGCGCCTGGGGGCCCTTGACGAGGAGGGTCGTAACGTCACTTTTCCAAAACTCGATGGCATACATTATCCCGCGATATTTATGACGCGCCACACCCACCACAGACGAAATTTGCATGAAAAGGAAACAAGTGAAAAAAGCGTCAGCCGAGGATGTCGAGTGCTCAAAGAAAATCCACCAAGTGAAAGCAAATGACAAATGCATTTGTACTCTGTACGCCTTTGTGATATCTCAGGTCTAATTTATGTGGAATATGTCGGGGATTTTTCTTTTTTGACGAATTGTTGGAATTTCGAAAATGTTCGATGATACTAGCGACCATACAAAAGTCGGAACTTTTTAGATGTTGAAGCGAGAATTTTCATTAAAATATGAGATGCTCGATGATTTTTTTTTTTTTTTTTTTCATTTTTTTAACTTAAAAAAATATTTTATTACATGGAAAACTCGAATTTACCGAACATTTAAAAAAATATTGAAGATATCAATAGTCAAGATTATTATTCAAAACGATAAATTATATTCAGCTCAAAGCTCAAAGTTACCAAATTTGTTACTTTTAAATTCGCGGAACTTTACTTGAATTCAAAAAAACATGTTGAAAATCCCTACCAGCCAGTTACATTTTCTGAAAAGGTTTTTCGTATAGTTTTCGTAGTATTTACACTAATTCCGAAATTACATACAAATTCACTATAGAACTTCGGTAAATTTCAATAATTTTTGTAGATTTTGGAATTTTTCGTAATATGAGAAAATATGTGTTGTGAATTTTGATTTATCATGTTTTAATTTGCATCAAGCATAAGAATTCCGAAAATAAATTGTAATGACTCAAGACCTGCCAGATTATTGAATTAATAACAATGATTGACACTCATTAATCATTTTTTTCATGCAAAAGCTTCGAAGTACGTCAGAGTTGGAAAATTCCTCGAAAAAAAGTACCCAAAGAACTACTGAATTCCATTCCATAAATAAAACTCAGAGCAGACTTTGAAATAAATTACGAAAAATGCCTCAAATTAAATTAAAGAAACAAAGTCAAGAGAGTATCCGCGGTCTTGCTATATTATTCTGCTCGATCTCAAAAAGCTCTTTCATCCCTTCAACATCGGCGCTAGGCGCGCCCTCGTCTTCGAGGGTACGAAGCGGCTTTAAAACGAAAATCGACTGTTGCCGCTTATCTCAAGCACATAAAACTCGCCCGAAATCATGAGCTGGGCCGGCTTTTCAATAAATTCTTTCAGATAACGCTCCCCCATAAATCCACATCGGCCCCGGGAACAGTCAAATCGGCGAAAATTTATCATTCCGAAAACATACATTCCCGACAACTTTCGTAAAAATACGAACCCGCTCAGTGAAATTTCGAAAAATGCTCGACAAACAACCCAAAAATCCCAAATCCGGAACATTTTTTCATCACTCGCATAATTTCAAGCAAAAAGTCGCCCTACTACCCCAAGTACACCTATGAAAAGCACCGCTCTCAATTACTATTTTCTCCCTCAAAGCTCCCCAAGTACTATTGAACTCGCGAAGAGTACAATAGGAAAAAAAGGTCGAAGCATCACAAAAAAAAGGCGCGAGGAACTAATAAGTTCGATTAACCAACGTCAAAGTACGAGACAGCAAAAAGTTCAAGCAGCGCCGAAAGTGGAAGCTCTTGAATCGCGTTCTATGCAATTTTTTCTTTTTTCTCCGGCGACCTCCCACGACTCTCTTGTTACATGCTTGCCAACCCTTTTCTCGCACCCTTCCTTCGCCCTTTTCTTTCTGTTTAAGGCTTCGCTTAGGACGGAGGCACTCGTTACGACTGTTTTGCGCTGTTTCCGAGTGTCGCCGAAACGAGGAGGAACCGCGTTTTCAAACGCTCGTCAAAGCGAGTGCTCCGGCTCCTCGTTAATTTTGAAAAACAATGGCGGATAAAGGATTTTCTTGAGATGACGTTTTTGAATATTGTATACTTTGAGAGAGGCAAGGACGAAATTTTTCATGGGTAGGTGAACTTCGCGACATTCTAACGGGGTTGTTGCGCACCTGGAAAACATGGGACTTTTTCAGGTTTCACGTCATTTTTTTTATCATGAAATTCGATAGTTTTGTCAGTTATGGAAATTTCGAGTATTCTGGCATTTCTCGGTTTTCAAGAATTTTATAGTTCAAAAGCTGCTAAGTTTCGGAATTCTCAAAGTTCTGACAATTCCGGAAGTTTTGACATTTTGGTACATATTTTTGAGTTTTGGCGAATTCAGATGAATTCCGGAGTTATCAAAATTTTTGAAGTTTCGGATTTTTTCAAGTTTAAGAACTGTTGGAGCTTCAGAAACTTCGGAAGTTTTGAATAATAATATTCTACTAAAGTTTTGGAAGATTCGATTTATTCAATGAATAATCATCATCCATAAACTAAATTAAATGTCATTTTTCAATTTTTCTACGGATCTTCCATCAACACTGCTGAATCAACTACAGTTAATTCTGGATTGAGTAGAGTTCATTTTGAAAAAATTTGGGCACTTTGAACTATCCACTTCAAATTTCAACATCGAACTTCAAACTTTAAATTTGAACAGCAAACTTGAAATTTCGAAATTGAACATCGAACTTGAAACTCGAAATTTCAACTTGAAGCTCGAAACTTCAAATTTCAACATCGGATTCAAACACAAATGTTGAACTTGAATTTCAAATTCGAAACTTCAAACCTTTGAATTTCAAAATTGAAATTTCAATACCTGGATCTCGATCATCTCACTACAATTTTGAACTCCGAACGATGAATTTAAAGTTCAAACTTTTACTTTGAGCGTGAAACTTCCATTCTAAACTATAGATCTCTAATTTGAACGTTAAACTTTGAATTTCAACTCCAAACTTCAAGTATGAACGTTGAACTTCTTATTTCAACATTAAATTTGGACTCCGAACTTTAAAATTGATTTCTAAATTAAAACTTTCGGATTAAAATTTTGAATTACAAACTTTACATTTTAATTCGAAACTCCAAACTTTGGATTCAAACTGCAAACTCCGAACCAAAACCTCCAACATCGAATTTGAACTTTGAACTTTGAACTTTAAATTGTAAAATTCGAATTTTAACCCTAAACGTCAGATTATAGAACTTAAAACGTCAAACTTTGACTTTGGACTGCAAACTTTATTCTAAACTCTAGATTCCTCATTTGAACTTAAAATTTCAAATCAAAACTTCAACTGTGAGTATAAACTTCACCTTTGAACTTGAATTTCCAAATATGAACTCCAAATTCGAACCTTAATCCCCAAACTTTGCATTTAAAATTGAAACTCTGAATTTTAAATTTGTACTATGTATAAACTTCAATAAGAACTTCAAATATCAAATGTGAACGTGTTTTCAACTTCATATTTTACATTCGAAATTTGAACTTTGAATTTTGAGTTCTAAATACTATTCATAACTCTGAATTCCCAATTTGAACTTCGAATTTGAACTGTCAACTCCAAATTTCTAACGTAGGTTTTAGAGTTCTTACTCCTATTCTGAACCACAAATTCCCAATTATTAGAACTGCAAAATTAAAATGTGGACTCCACTGAACTTTCAAAGGTGGGGGGGTTGAACCCCCCAAACCCCCCCCCCCCCACTAGATCCGTCACTGCAGAGGGTCCTTTTCCAATTTCGAAAAATACCATGTATGAGCTCCGAAATCAATATTTTTAAAAATTTTCCTACCCACTTTTTCATTCATGGAATACGTAAAATATCAAATGTGGAAAAATTAAAATAGAAACCCATATCGTAAGTTCGATGAACTGTGGGAGTGACGGGTCAGTTATTTTCGTACGATTTATTTTCCAGTTCGTTCACGTAAACTGTCGCTCCGCGATCTCCGGTTATCCGCCGCAGCGGTCGGCCGCAGCTATCAAATATCGAACAAAAGCGTCGATTTTCGACACATTATTCCGCTTGTTAATTCATCCTATTTGTCAATATCCATCATTTTCGTCTATCCCCCATCCTCTAGCGATGTTAAAACTATAAGAAATGAAAAACTTAATTCCGAGTTGGAATTCTACGTTTCAAAGAGTACAAATCATATCATCTCGTGCACTTATGTATATTTAAAAGTTCGTAACAACTTTTGACTATGAAATTTCATGGGATTTCTCATTTTTCCATACATGTCATTTTTTCAAGTTAAATTCTTGATGTTTTATCAGTGTTTCGATTACTACCAGTAAGATTGATTTAATGGAACATAATTTCCCAAGAAATTAGACGGGGTTTCTCAATTAAATGTTGTTATGAATGATAAATTGGAATTTTGACGTTTCGTGAATATTGGGAGTCCTGAAAATATTGGAATATAGAAGTTTCAGAGTTTTCAAGATTGAAAATTATTGAAGACATTTTTGGAGGTCAAAACTTAAGGTTGTGATATAAGGTCTGGAAATTTTGCAATTTTTGAAATTTGTACGTATTTCGAAGTTTTCAAGTCTGGAAATTTCGAAATTTTTGAAACTGTAAAACTTTAGAATTTCGAAATAATGAAGTTTTGGAACTTATGAAGTTTTGGAATTTCGAATTTTCGAAGAATTATGTACTTCTGAAGTTTTGGAAGTTTCGTAAATTTTTCAAGTTATTAAAATGTTGGAATTTTGAATTTTTTAAGAATATTCAAAAACTATGAAGTTTTCAATTTTCAAGATTGACAATTTTCAAGTTTTGATATTTTTACATTTCTGGAAATTTCGCAAGTTTTGAAGTGCTCGAATATTTTGAGGTTATGAAGCCTATAATTTCCGTAATTTGAAAAGTTTTTCAAAGGTCAGAGTTTTCAAGTTTTGAGAATTTCCAAAAACTTGGAAGTCTTTAAGGATTTTGAAGATGAAAAATTATCAAGTTTCGACATTTTCGAAGTTCTGGGAATTCCGCATACTTTCAAGTATTTTGAATTTGTTAAGAAAAGAAATTTCTAAATTTTTGACTTTTCAAGGTTTTAAAGTTTCGAAGGTGTAAAGTTTGGAAATTCTCAAAATTTCGGGACTTTCAAAGCTTTGGAAATTTCGGAATTTTCATGAAATTGTAGAGTTTCAAGGAATTATAAAGCACTGAAGTTTTAAATGTTTCGGAAATTGTGTGAGATTTAAAAATGTTGTAATTTCGAAGTTTTCGAAAATGTCTAAGAACTTTGAAGCTTCTGAGAGTTTCAAAGATCGCAGATAATTGAGTTTTGACACTTTTGAAGTTTGACATCGCTGGGAATCATGACTCCCAAATTGGGAGTCATGTGGGAGTCGACTTCCATGACTCCCATTTATCGGAGAGTGAATCGCCCCTCAGCAAAGTTAACATCAAACGAGCTATGCAGTAAGAGCATGAAAAAACGCACGATTTTTCAAACGTCGGGATTTTTCCGCACGCGCTGTCATGACGATGATAGTCAGGGCCAGTGAACATAAAAGCTCCTTTAAATCCGAAAGGAACGATAGTGGAGGCAAAAATCATGAAAAGATTTGCCCCGTATCTGGAAAGGCGCCAAACTCTCCGCGCAGGATGTTCTTCAGGAAAAAGCAGCATTACGATTCGCGAAGGATCATCCCGACGTTTGAAAGCGCTGAGCTTTTCTGTACATGAAAATGCACGTTCTGACAATTGTTGGCGTTGTTGAAGGAATAATCGACTTGAGCTTTTTTCGGCATCTCAAATATTTGTTGGAGGAGCTACGACTGGATGGAAATTCGATCATTCGAACTACTTTTGTCGATTAATTACTTTCGGATGATGTAAAATATGAAAAGGAACAGTCAATCATTACAGAAATTCGATTCCAAATAATGACTTTGCCCGAAAGTTTTATCGAAACTCTAAACTTTGGAGTCTCTTTTCATCATCTTTCGTCTATTTGAAACCAGGCGATGCTGAATATTCGGGTATTTGAATTTTTTTTTTTCTTTATAACTTTTTTATCGAGAAAATTCAATGCGATCCTTTTTCCTCTAATCCCGTGAAATCTCACAGGCAGATACAATTTTGCCAGAGATTACAACGAGACCGAGAATAAAACCGAATTGAAATCAGTTTCAGGATTATCGATTTTTCCAATCAAACGATATTAAAGCTATGAATATTATTCGCAACGAGAAGTAAAGCGTTCATTTTATATACTCGGCTCGATTTAATTAAAGAAACTTCATTTCTTGAAATATTAAAAAAAATTTTGAAGAAGTTTACACAGAACCCTGTTCATTCAAGAATTTAAAAAATTAACTTGATTCCAAAAAACCCGAAAAATTCAAAGGATTCTCCAAAGTTTCCGGAAAATTCGATCGATTCTAGAATTTCGATAACCACCAGAAGTTCTCGGAAAAAGCTCAAAAAATCGTATTCGGAAATTTGAAAAATTCTGATAATTTTTCAATTCCTCCAGAAATTACGACGTTCCTTAGAAAATTCTTAAGATACATCAAACTTGTCAGGGTTTTTATCAATTCTCTTGAAATGTACGAAAACTTGAGTTCGACAATTTTCATAATCTATAAAGTCTTCAAAACTGAATATTTTAAAAATTACTAAATCTAAAAAAAATGTCAAACTTCGACTCAATGAAAGTAAATCCATTTCGGTGCGAAAAAGTTCTCACAACAATGTAAAATATACTTTTGTAACGGTGAAAACGTGTTTTCTAACAAAAGATGTACGATAAAGCCGGAAAAAGCTCGAAGATTATGACCAAATGTCTGCCAATGCTTGCTCATAGAATCGGGAAATAAATGGCCGGATTATGTGGATACCGTTGTATGGAAATGCGAGTTTTTATGCGTGGAAATGACGTTCCATTTTCGCTCCCATGTAAAAAACAAGGTACATGAATTTTGGCCATTTATAACGGTACAATTTTTGCACGAGCATTTTTTTCATCGAAGTGTTAACAAGCAACTATCAATTTCGACGCAGCTTTTATTTGATTAAGTTTCCCTAGTAATTGTAGTTTTTATAAAAACAGGCAAAATTTTTCTAAAATCAGTGAATTATCAGTGAATTATCTATAAAAATTCGTTTATTTATAAGGTCGATTTTATGTAAGTTATATAAAATTTTCGATTTTTATGGAGTGGTTTTATAAAAATTTCACAAAAAAAAGTTTTTTATGACATCTGTCAAAATTTTCATTCATTTTTTTTTTTTTTTATTTTTATAAAAACAATTGAAAACCTCCGAATTTTCTTATGAAACCTTTATTTTTGTAAAAACTTGGCGATTTTTACATGAAGTTGCATATTTTTATAAAAAAAACTTTCCTGATGTAAGGAATTTCTCTTATATTTTAGTAACATTTGGTACGTTTTTACTGCACAAGGGAATAGAAAATCATGTTCGTAACGTTTTTTAGCAATTACAAAACGTAAAAACATATGATTTTATAGGATTTTAAAATTCTTCAACTCAAACTGAAAATAAGCACCCAAAATGACATAGATTTGATGGACAAGAAAGTTGACTATCGGATTTCTGATGCGAAAGTCGCGAGTTCAAATCCCGCTGTCTTAAAAAAATTTTTTTAAATTCCTTTCGAAACGAAATTTGAGCTAGATCCTCATAAACTGATAGAAAATGGTATAAACATTAGCAAAATGATCAAAAAAAGGTTAGAAAAATGTTTGCATATTTTCAAAAATGTTGAAAAAAATTTTTATACAAAAAATTTTTGTTATAACACTTCTATAAAACCACTGTACAAAAAATGCAAATTTCATAAAACTTTTATAAAACCGACCTCATAAAAATTTTTATACAAACTATAATAACTAGGGTTCTTAAAACATAAGAGCTAAAAAGATGCATGTTTGAAAATGTCGAACACCTGGTTTTCACTAGAAGAATGGCGATGAAAAAGACTTCGCCAATATTTTCAGGAAAATTTAAGTGACTTGGTCATTCATGGTTAGCAGTTTCTATATATTCGGGATTGCATTTCTGAGATAATTGTTGTTAATGACCGTACCTTCCCATATTTAACACTATTCAAAGTCGTAAATAAACAAAATTCGTTTTAGAAATGATCCCCCTCCCCCCTGTCATTTTTTTACGAACTACATTCATTTAAATTTTTTCATAATACTTCAGAATTTCTGGAAGCTGTGAAATAGTATCGAAAATTTCCTTATACACTCTTTTCAAAATCCTGAGAAATTCATTCTTCAAAATCCAGAAAAAGTCCAATTAGCAATAACACTAACAATTATAAAATCCCAAACTTAAAATCATTGGAAAATATCGTCAACTTTGATAACGGATCAAAAGATGCATCAACATTTCCAAAAATTGAAAAATCAGCATCAATTCGAAAAACTTGTTACGGGCTTAAGAAACTAATAACGCGCCCAAAAATAGAACCATCGACATAATGACTATGAATTCAATTTTCTCATCAACGTGCAAAAAATGACTGGTCGTGAGAAATCAAATAAGCGTCGTTCAATGGCCGGAACTCGCACCAAAGCCAGTGAAGTTGATTGATCGACAATGAATCAAATGATCGAGTTAATTCGATATATTCGTGATCCGGTTTCGCTCGCAACATATATCGCCTGACAAAACCCAACGTAACATCACCGAATCGACAAATCGCCGACGTCTTTCGGAAAGCACGAGCGAAGTTTTCGAGATGTGTCGGTGAGCATCGAGCATTATCTACTTCCGCCTTACGTATTGAGTATCTGTCGCTACGATTTTTCTATCACTTTTTTCGCTCATGTCGCAGCATTTTCTCGGTGGAATAAAGGTGGATCTTGGTATTTTGCGAACTTTGACATGAGAGTAGTTCCCAAGATTCTCACTCTTATTGCAGCAAGATTGATGAATTTTGAGCTTTTACTTCTGGGATCACTTTTCTGGTTCAAAAGATGACTGACAATGAGTTTTCATTGGATTTTTTGCCGGATTTAGGATAATTTCAAGCTCATTTTTAAAAAATGAAAAAATCTGTTCTGATTTTCATGTTGGATAATAATCGGAAAATAACGACAATTATTCGTGGATTCCAGATTTTTCAATTGAAAAATTGACAAATTTATGTTCTTGTATCATCCAAGTTTTCAAAAGTCTCGTTTCAGACATTTATTTGCCGTAACTAATTTTTTATATACTTTTAGATACTGAAATTTCACCCATTCGATCTACTCGTAAAAGAAGTAAGGTCTAGTTTTCTACGATAACGTTATCTCTCTTTTTCGGCATCTTTCCAAGGAAATTCGCCGAAATGAACATTAGAGATTTTCCTACATTTTCAATAACCAAGGAGTGTGCATTTTTTTCAATCACGAAAACCGCCGCGAATCTCGTAACATTCTATCAATTCCAACTTTGCACAACGTGCGCTCTCGCCTCTCTTTAATACCCTTTCGTGTCAGCGGGGGAGTGAACGCGGGAGTCGTTTTGTTTTAGCGACTCTTTGTATGAAAATGTATATTTTTTCGCGATCGATGCGACCCAAATTGACGATTACACAATTGGGGCATGTGCAAAGCCGCGCATCCGAGCACTTTTTGGCTCCACTAAACTTGCAATGAAACGCGCCCCGTTGCATCTGACCCCAGACGGAAAAATCGAAGTAACAGCTACTCAATACCGAGCACGCAAGTCGATAAAACGTCGATTTTTCCGGGTTTTCCGAGTTTTTCCGCAATCCAACGTGGGACTGATATTTTTCAAATGGAAATTATGGCTGATTTTAAACTGAGAAACTCCTGCGAGTGTTTGAAGTGAATTGAGAATTTCTTAAGCTGATGAAACGTCGGTTTTTCCGGATTTTCCGAGTTTTTCCGCAATCCAACGTGGGATTGATATTTTTCAAATGGAAGTTTTAGCTGATTTCCAACTAAGGAACACCTGCGAGTGTTTAAAGTGAATTGAGAATTTCTAAAGTTGATGAAACGTCAATTTTTCCGAATTTTCCGAGTTTTTCCACGATCCAATGTGGAATAAACATTTTTCAATGAAAATTGCAAGTGATTCGGAGAAAAGAGAATTCATGTGATTGTTTGGAGCGAATTGAGATTTTAGGAAGCTTGGAAATCGATCTAGGAAACCGAATTCGAAGATTGAAACTGTTTCAGTTATGACTACCAAAAAGATTGTTTAAATGGAGAATATTTTATATAAAACATCATTTTCCGAAACTTTGATATTCCGAAACTCCGAAACATCCGAAATGTCAAAAATTTCTAAATACTCAACATTTGGAAATTTTTGAATCTCGAAAGCTTTAAAGTTTAACAATTATGCAAAACTTTAGAACTTCCGGAATTTCCAAAGACTTTGAAATGAATCAACATTTCTAAATTCTTCCAAATTCCCAAGAACTTCGAAATTACAAAAATTAACGAATCAAATAACAGAATATTTATCATCATTATTCGAAATTCTATAAATTTCTACAATAACTTATCCACTCCCCTCAATTACTCCTAAAAACAGGAAAAATCGGCAGTTTAGCGACGTGCAACTTCTATGTACGAGAAAATTATGACCTCAGAATCGTACAGACCAATAAACTGCAAGGCAAGAGCAAAAATTTTATATAATACCGACCTGACAATTTCGAGAGCTCTGGGATAATTCAAGACCTGCGATTAGTCACGGGACGCATTTATAGTGAGGCACGGTTCGGCTCCTGGAACGCATCTTACACTAAATTATCGACAAAAGTGTCGCCGGAGAACTTATTACAGCCAAATGCATTTCCACCCGCGCGACGTCCGCGTCTATTTTTGTAATGGTGTTTGTGAATCGAATTGATTCAAAGTAGTATACGGAGACAGGGAAGAAGAAAAGTTGGCACTTTCCCGAAACATAGTTAATCATGATCAGTGGAGGATCTACATTTACTTCGAAAATGGGCGTTCAAAATTTACAGGGTTGAAATTATATAGTCAATGGACATTGACTATAAAATTTCGTTACTAACAGAGTTATTGAGATTTTTTTATTGTGAAATTACATGGGATTTCTGGGTTTTCCAGGACATCAGCCTTCTTTTTCAAAATCAACTCGTTCATGTTTTAATTCATCACTAAAAAGATTGATTTTATGAAGCATATTTTTAATTGAACATAATTCTCCAAAACTTGAAAACTCCAAAACTTATAAAATTTCCAAAACATCGAAACACCGAAATTTCGAAAATACTTAAACTTCCAGCCTAAAGCTTCAAAAAAATTTTTAAATATTACATACAAAATTCTTGAAAACTTTTAAATCCCAAAAATGTTAAAACTGCAAAAATGTCCGTAATTCTCAAAATTTCGAAACTTAACGATTCTTAAAAATTACACAACTTCACAGCTTCAGAATTTTGCAAAACTTCAAAATTCATCCCAATTCGTCGAAAATTTGAAATCCTAACATTTCTAAAATTTCTAAACTTCTAGACTCAAAACTTTAAAATTCCTTAAAACTTTGAAAAATTCTATAGATTCAAAAATTCTCGAACTAAACAACTTTCAAACTTCGGTAGTTTTTGAAACACAAAAATTCTTTGAAATTCTCCAACACTCGAAAATTCTTGAACTTTTGAAACTTCCGACATTACCAAAGCTGCGCAAAAAACTAAAATTTAACGAATTTAGAACTTCAAAATTTATCTGAATCCGTAAAAACCACAAAATCCTAAAATTTCTAACATCTCTAAGCTTCTAGTTTTGAATAATTCAAAATCTTTTGATACTTCGGAAATTTACACAACTTCGAAAATATCCGAAGCTAACAAATTTTCCTCAGAGAATATACACTATTAATTTCTAAATCTATTCACAAGAATTCGACCAATTCATAATGAATTTCCGTCTACGAATTTCGATAAGTAAAATACCAACTGTTGACTAACTAACTGCAAGGAATTTTCAGTTTAATTCAACTAAACTTACGAAGAATCTAAGTAGTCCCTTATCAAAAATTTAACTAATTTGGAAGAGTAGTCGGATACCTACCACCGAAATTACTCAACGACGTTTAACATTTTCCAAAATATCTTTCTAATCGAGAAAATTTTTTCCGGCAAAGCGAACTCGAGGTTATTGAACTCCCTCATCGATTTATCTCGTTACTCCGTTCTCGAAGCTGCATTTTCCGACCGATTCGACAGTTTCTGCATTTTTAATGAGCCAACTATTAATGATACTATTCATAGACGATCGAACATTGTTTGCTACTGTCGCGCTCGTCTTATTGACATGTCGCTTCTATTATTCATAAGCCACTTATCGACTTTCGTCGTGAAGAAGATAATGCACTTAAAGTGCTAAATGAATCTGTCTGAGACGGATCTTATAATTGACAAAATGGAAGATTAAACAGTGAAAATCTGCATTTCAAACTCATTACTCCCGATTCAAAACAATATTTTCGCCGACATTTTTAATTGTTCAAATGCTATACGTTCTGGATTCGCCAATTTCCAAATGATGGAGTTCTAACAGAAAAATAAATTTTCATAAAACTTCAATGCTTCAGGTTAACCCCTCCCAAGTTCCGCCACCGTCTCTTTAATAGAAAAGCGGCGCCAAGTAGACTACGCCATATTACGCCCAACAAAACTGTTATGCCCCGATTTTACAACTCTCCCCTTTTATTAATACTTCTCCCAATGGTATTTACAGAACGTTTCTACCGACTCGAGTCCCGTAGAATGAAGATTAAGAAGAGGAAAGTTCGCGGATCAATTCGGGGTTGCTTTACAAAAATGGTAATGCAATGTAGATTCATGCATAATATCGGAAATCTCAATATAAATTCGATTCTTTCACCCCGAATTATTAAGTTCTCCCCCATGAAAGGAATACATTACGTACCTGAGATATTAGGTTTACTTATGAAAATTGAGCGCCCCACATTTTTTTATATGGGAAATCGATTTCATTGTTTTATTTAGTGGTGAAATAGGAAAATAAGACTCAAAATTCATGTGCAATGAAAATTATTTCAGGTATGATTCGAGTTCTCCAGAATCCTAATTGAAAAAAATTGATCGCTGTCCAGATATCGAAATTCTCCTGCATTTGAAAACCGTTGTACATGATTGAATTGAATAGAAATGAAAAGAAGTATTGGTTGTCCATATCTAAATATCTACATTTCACAATCAATAATAATATGGAAAATTACCGATAATTTTCTCATCTCCTAATCCACCTTCACTTCCTCTAATTGAACCTTTTCCACGGGTACTTCAGCGAAAACTGATTTGCAAACAACCTCTTCCCCCATAATTTGAAAGGTTCTGAAGCGTTTTAAAACTACGAACTGAATGGATGTTTACCATTCATTCCGCTCTCTTCTTTCAGAAAACTTTCACGGAGAAGAATTCCCATTAAAATTTTACCAGCAAAGTTTCGAATTAATTCCATTTTCTTTCACTCTTTCACCCCTCGCGAAAATGGAATATGAAGTCAAAACTGTACGACACAACTTATTTTTCATTAATCTTACACTGAGAAAAAAAATTGAGTAAAAACAAGTACAACTCAATAAAATGTATTGACAAAATTGAGCATAATCGGGAACAATGAAATATACGGTAGATTTTACTCAATTAATTCGATAACCTGACTGTATTTGAACTTGATCCATTAAAAAAAAGAATGGCCAATTTGTCCAATTTTTTTTATTTTATGAGTACATAGTACTTGTAAAAGAATTTAGGATATCAATTCTGCAGACGACTTACGTATTTTTCATATGAAAGATATTCCAAATAAATTTCTTCCATTTCGATTGATTACATGTCTGTGGTCTAATAAACCTGAATTTATCAAAAGTTACAAAATAACCATTAGAGTATTTGAGCGTACATAATAAATGTATTGGAATGGACAAAATCTCAAAGTTTAAATTAACCACATTCATAACTGTTAGTCATTTCCCCACCCGAATTGCAATACATCTCAGTAATGCTTTCGTTATTACTACTTGATAACGAACAATTATAAAAATTCTTTGTTCACAGTGTAAAAATACCTGAAAATCCACATATCATTTACAGTTCTAAAAATTCTAAAAAATGTCTAGAAATGTCAAAAAACCCACTCATCATTCACAATCCCTAAAATTCTGGTAAATGACTAAAAATATCTCCAAATCCACTTATTCTTCACAATTCCAAAAATTCTGTAAAACGTCTACAAATGTCTAAAAATCCACTCATTATTCATAATTCGAAAAATCCTGCAGAATGTCTAAAAACGTCGGAAAACCTATCATTATTACCTCAAATTAACCACCGTCTATTTCTTCCCAAAACCGAGATTCACTGGGATTATCATAATCTTCGAAGCACTTCCAACATTAAAACGCTCCGATTTCCTGAATTTTCAGTGTCCCGTATGAACGCGAAGAAAACTCGGATTGCGCCGGTGATAGCCAGTAGAAAGGTAGAAAAAGTAGACAGAGGGAAGAAAATAAGGTTCTTCAGAATTGTAACGCGATCGCGACGAGCATCAGTCGTAAACTGAGCGAGAGTGAGCCGGGAGAAGGCAATGTTTGAGCTTGAGCAGAGCTCGGGGGTTGAAGGGGGTTGAAGGGGGAGGAAAAGTTGGAACCAGAGCTACGTCGGACGGAACAACGGGGGTGGAATGCGCGCCCGGAGCAAAAATCGAGAAGCGGAACAGTGGAACTCGCGAGTGCTATTAGGTTCTCTCGATGATCGATGTTCATTGTTTCGTGTTTACTTGAGGCCTGAGCCTCAAGTATTTTTTCACAATCCCTTTATTGAATGATCGATTTTCATCGCCTGTAAAGCGAGGCGAAAGTTGCCGAAGGCAGCCGAGTCAACTTTGCATCACCAGTAGTAGCGGGATGAAAAGTAACCCGAGCATCTGATTGGTAGAGTAGCGGGAAGAAAAGTAACTTCTGGATTTGATTGGTCGAGG
>JAPYZK010001809.1:0-25362 GCA_030522785.1 Platygaster equestris | reverse complement strand
TTTGAGAATTTCCAAGAACTTGCAAGTTTTCAAGAATTTTAAAGATGCAAAATTATCAAGTTTCGACATTCTTCAAGTTCTGGGAATTTCGCATACTTTAAAGTATTTTGAAGTTTTTAAGCAAAGAAATTGCGAAATCTTCACATTTCAAGATGTTGAAGTTTCAATGTTGTAAAGTTCCGAAATTTTTAAAATTTTGGAACTTTCAAAGCTTTGAAAATTTCAGAATTCTATGGAACTGCGAATTTTCGATAAATCATAAAGTACTGCAGTATAAAAAGATTCAGTCATTTGCAAGCTTTAAAAATGTTGGAATTTCGAAGTTTCCGAAAATGTCCAAGAACTTCTAAGTTTTTGAGAAACTCAAATATCCCAGATAAATCAGTTTTGACATGTTTAAAGTTCGACATCGCTGGGCATTAATGATGACTCCCAACTTGGGAATCATGACTTCCAAATTGGGAGTCATGTGGGAGTCGACTCCCATGACTCCCATTTATCGTAGAGTGAATCGCCCTTCGTTGATAGCATTTCTTAATTTTTCACCACTTTACGCGGAATCTTGTGCGAAAAGATGTGAAACCCCAATCATGGAAATACCATGTCGATTCGTTATTATCGACACGAAAAACACATTTCATACGTATAATCTACAGTTTAGAAAGTGATCGTTATTTCAGTAGATGATAATAACGCGGAATTCAATTACTGCGTTACGAAAATATATATATCTCGATGAGCATTACTCATAAGCAATTGGTAAAAAGAACATTTTGTTCTCCCTATCGTATCAACAACATTAGTTCGCTTGCAAATTTGAAACGTTCGCAAATTTTCATATCACTTGAAGCAAGCGCTTTCTACAACACGCCTCATTTGTTTGTCGTTGTTGTTTCGAGGTAAAGTAGGAATGAATTACATAAATTGACAAATCGCGATACTATTAATTATTCAGACAATAATTTAGCATGTTTTTTTTTATTCAAAAAATTTCAAACGCAACAAGTAATTACAGTAGAGTAATCAAATGTCATTGTTTATAAAAAAAATATGACAAAATAAAATCGTCTATTTCTGGAAAAAATGAATCCAACTCGTACTCGAAAATCATAAATTGGACATGTTTTCCTGATTCACACACGAAAAAAACGTAAATCATCAATCAACTCACGAAATTTTATCCGAAGGAATGGTATAGATAATTTGGCACCCAGAAAACTTCGATTACTAACCTGTAACAAACAAAAAAAGTTTCTATTTAAAAATAAATTCAAGTGGGAACTTGTGATTGACGGCGGCAGTAAAAGGATAGTGATAGATATTATACATAAATATTATACATAAAACACCAAGTTTGTCATTTTTTCGTCATTTCTGCAATAATTTTGCATACAGCAGAATGACAAAATAAATTATTAAGCCCAAAAAGTGCAATGATTGTTCGATGACCTTAATGTTTTTCGTTACAGACTGCACCGTATAAAATTACCCGGATGCAGACACCTGCCTTTCGGTTCCGACGCATACTGGGAATGCCACATAAGAATGGTTACAATGACGGTGAATAAAATTGACTTGCTTTTTTTTCACTCTGTTCAACATCAAATCACAATGTGTATCGTACACTAGTGTCGCTATAAGTACTTCTAATATGACATAGTCAACTGATACACTCAACTATCATCACAAACAATCGTATTATCAATAATTTATGGATAAAAAATGATGAATGGCTCAATTTTACAACATTGGACGTTATTTCGAACTTTCTAACAAGTTCAATTTTTTCAATTTATACCAAGTTGATCAATTCTTCGAACGGAAAATTCGCACAACCATCAACTGTCTAAAAATTTGAATTCTCGGCACACTTATCCCTATAAGTATAATTGTAAAACAAGTTCGACATATTGGACCCCATATTTAATTAAAGGTCAAGTCGAGTTAGCTTTGTTTATAACGACGGCTCGACTGACGTTTCAAGCAACAAATTCGCAAAAAAAACAAGTGCGCTCTTGACATGTTTTGATGTAACGGAGGAGCAAGTTGACATACGAAAAAAAAACTTCGTTTGACCTTTAATTCACCATGGCGCAAAAGGGAAACTAGAGCGTTGTTATTTCAAAAATAACTGTAAGCAACAATTTTCTGCAAAAAATGCAAAAGAATGATGGTCCGATTGTAATTCATTTTTTCAAAGATTTATCACCCTGTCGGGACCTGCAAAATGGGCCCCCCAAGTGATCCAGACGCCGTGGTGGACCCAAGGCTTCGAGTTTATGGGGTTAAGGGCTTGCGAGTCGCGGATGCTTCCATTATGCCAACTATTTGCTCCGGTATTTATGCATTTTCACCCTTTCTTTCCCTTGATTCGCGTTTGAAACTATAGATCGACCTTATTCCGATACATTTACATTATTTCATCATTTCACATTACAGTCGTATTTTTTTCCGTTTATCGATTTTAATTCTGTCATTTTTGCACTTGTCAAGTCGGAGCTCCATTGGATTTGAAAAGATTCCTGCACTTTCGACGATGTCGATCAATTAAAATGGTTATTTTTTTCAGAGCAAGTATAAAGAAATCAATGGAATTCAAATAGACATTTGAAAAACTCAGTTACAAAGTCACGTCGTCTTTTTTACTCTCAAGTTCAGAATCACTGTACAGTAAATTTCAATTTTTTCCGTAGTTTGATACAAAAATCCAAATCAATTCTTCGATCTATCTTAGCGAAAAAACATGACAAGATTGAGAATTACCATAAGCACACTTCTTTTCATGTCATGCATGATGATATGCAATGGGAAAGCGTGAAATCTATAAATCATAATATTATAGGACCCGAAAATAAAAACAAAGCTTCAGCGCTATCGAGGGGTTACAAATTGTTCAACAAAGTGTCAACGGGGAAAATTGCAACAATTTTACCCAAATACGAACGGCCTTTACTGGTTCTAGTTTCCATAAAAACCGTAGAAAGTCATCGAGTAATTTTTATATAATAAAAGTTTCATAAAAACTGCACTCTTTATAAATGTTTTAGAAAATCAATTTCATACAAAAATGGTATTTTATGAAAAATTTATGGTTCTTATAACGTTTTATAGAAACGAAAATCACTAGGGGCTAGTTATTGTTGAACGGATCGAGATGACAATTGTTGATGATTATTCCAGGAAATACGAATGCTCCCGTCATAATGATCGCGGAAAAAGCCTCTGATCTCATAAAGAACGATTGGCTGGCTGCGACGGAACTCAAGACGCTCAAGACTGATGGACTCGTTTTCGAGGATTGACTTTTTTCTCTTATTCAGCCTTTTATTTTGTGATCCCGCTTGTTTTGTCGACTCGTGCGTCCGAAAAGAGATGCATACGTGATTTGTTGATAGCAGCAGTGCTTTTTATTTAAGCCATGATAGGCGGACTACTCTCATACTGGTCGATCTGACAAGAGATTAGTAGTTTTAAGACGACGGGATGTCGACGATTTCAGTCGCCTCGGAAAGCGACTTTTCGTTTCGGGAGCGCCTGCACATTGCCAATTCATTGACGCCAAGAAAAATGCTGTTCACATTTTTTACATCCTTATCACTTCGAGTTCACCCCTCGTCAGACACATGACTCTCACAACATTTTCATGATGACTCGAAATCGAAATTGAAAATGTTCTCGAAACATTATCGAATACTTTTTGTATGCATTGCTACAACAGCAACTGTTGGCTTTCTTCGACATTCCCTCAAATCCAAAAGAATTACATTAATTATAATACACGAGTTGACTGGCATTAGTGTGAAAAGATGTTTTCATAATGATGCTTCTTGACGAACATTGAATCAGTGATTTCAAGTGAGTGAAATTCATACATAAACTAATCAAACACTTGTTGGTGACAGATTATTCCCAAGGTTTGTATGGGTATCTGTATGGGTATCATTGCAAGTTGAGCAATATTTTAATTTACATCTTCGGATAGATAAATACACTTTTGATTTTCGGAGTTTTTTATAAATATTCGAACTCTCGAATAATTACAATAATTGATTAATTTTTGGACTCGTTGATTAATTTATTTGCGCATTTTGAGATTGAATGGCGAAAATTGAAAAACTGAAAAATTGAAAAATCACTATCATATGCCAAGGTCGGCAATTGAAATGTGAGAAATTCGAAACTACCAAACTTTGATGATTCTGCAATTCCACGTTCTATTCAAATTGCAGAGCTCCAACTGTTTTTGGTCACTCAAACAACAAAACTTGTCGAAGCATCACAAATCCAATGGTTCATAATAAATGTTAAAGTTGAACGAATTCCGTCCCAGACACAAAAAACCCTCCGGATGAAAAAAAAGACCCACTAGGGCGAACTACAAATCAATTATAATCCATTACAAACTAAAACTCGGAACATAGACAAACGTGGCTCCGAACAAAAAAAACGTGCGTTTATCTAAAGATTTCAAGCGAAAAAAAATTACATCCGATGCGATAAGATCGCTCGTGGCGGCGATTATGAATATGGAGTAGAGTTCTGCATCGTTATGGTAATTTGCGGGAATAACGAACGCGAGCAATAAAAAGCGTCAATGAGTTGGAAAAGTATTCAAGTATTGGACGATGCGCGTGGCATAAAAGCGCGATCCCGAAACGTCCACTGATCAGGTGGTGCTGCAAAGTCGCGCGGCGAGCTGGATTTTTGTTCAACGTCCCAACTCAGGTACCACGCGAAATCGAGTCTTCCAACGAAAAATGATGAAAAATCCATCGCTTTCTCCAAAAACACGTCAAACCAATACACAAAACATGAAATTTTACACATTTTCAACGACCATGAAATGTGTCGAATTTGAAAAAAAAAAAATTCACTTTCAATCAACACACATCATCTACCAAGGTTGAAAATATACGTGTTTTCGATCTTTAAAGCTGCCAATTTTACAATCATCACTCGCAGCGAGAGTTGACTCATTTTTCAATGGAAGATTCTACTCGCCCCTCGTTTTTTATCGTTTGTTTGACAAGCTCATTTCATTTCTATTGTAAATAAATATTGTAAATAACGCCGACGTGCCATTTTCCGTGTTTTATACAAAACGGTTTGTGTTAACTTTGTTTTCATTGAAAAAACAATAAAATACGACCTGTCACGATCGTTTTTGCATCCTTCATCAGACCTGCCAAGTTATACATATATCAGCCTATTTTACAATCTATTCGTTATGCAGAAGCATCTTTTTTTATAGCCTTTAAAACAATACCTCAGAAAAATTAACGGTCCATTCTTGCCCTGCTCGGGCCCGAAAAATCCTTCGGTGTATAAAATATAACTACTTACTCTTCAAATTTCTTTGACTGGAGATTCACTCAATTTCAGTGAATATCCTACAAAATAAGATTAGGTGGAAATTTCACTCAAAATGAGTGAAATCCCACTCGTTTTAGAGCCATATTTTACTCCGAAAAATTATTGTTATTCCACTATTTTTTTTTCGGAGTGAAACATAACTCTAAAATGAGCGAGATTTCACTCAGTTTGAGTAGAATTTTAACTCAAGCTTGGTTCGCAGGATTTTCACTCAAACAAATTAAAGGAGTAGTATGCAATCGTATTCCGAGACGATCGCATTAGTCAAAAATAACTTTTTGCTCTCAAGTCTGCATAATATACATTTCGAGACTACATATTCTTTAGCTTCCGTGTTTTCTTGCAAGAATTTGTATAAGATCGAGATCGAGTACGAAGAAATACGAGAAAATCTTAAATTCGGCCCCCGATGTTTTCCAAATAATTGAATAAATGACGAAGCCACAGTTGAAAATTTTTTCTAATCAAGATTAAATTCAAACAGAAGAGAAAAACATGCAAGGTTAGTTGCCAAAGCAGCTGTGCAAAAATTTCGATTAGCCTCACGCTCTTAAACGTGACGCGAATGTGCTTTTTGTGATTCGAACAGAAGACGCAAAATTGCTCAACTTGAATCCCCGAGCCTTATTTAGGTGCGATTTCTCACCGCTTCAATAACAGTTGTGAAGTTGACTTTGTTTCCCTCAAAACCCAGCTTTTACAACGTATTTGATTCAACTTGCAACTCGCCACACAAAAAAGTATACATTCATATAATATATTATTTCAGACAACATCGGATAATCATAAATGTTTTCATTTACTTTCGAAACAATCATTTTCAGTGCACAGAAAAATTTTCTGCTGAATTCCACGCAATTTCGAAGTAAATTTATTTGTACATGATGCCGTTGAAATTTGCTGTACGTAAAAGATGTAAAATTGAGTCGCGAATAGGTTTTTTGTTTTTGTTTCACAAATTGCATGAAAGTGTCAATGTGGTATTGATCATGATTATTTAAAAATTCAACAGTGGAAACGCGCGTTAAATTTTTTACAGCTTTTTGAAAAACCAGGAAAATTACTGTAATTGTAAGAAAGCAATTATTGCGTTGATTGAAAAAACCAAGTTTTTGTGAAAGATGCTTCTATTTCTAGTTTTTGCGAGGTCGCGGATCATCATTTTTTGTTTCTCTCAGGGTATACTATATCGTTCAAGTTGTATTCCGTGCACGCACTTGTTAAAAAAACGTACTTTGCAGTACAAAATTCACATCCTCCGTCCCCGTTTGATTTTAAAAATTCCACTCTCAACAACTAGTGTTGATCAACGGGTTAAACTCTTGGCTGGCAAAATTTTATTGTCATCCATTCCACATGGTATTCGAGTTTTTTGCAATCATCGAAAAAGCACATTCACATAGTTTTCGATCGATAAGGCTCGAAAATCAAGTGGCTTCGAATATTAACCTGGTAATTTTTCTTATCTATAATGAAATGCAAATTATATGCAACGTGTCAATCATTATATTGTATCCCATCGCGCAAGGATTTTACGGAAAAATGTTGGATCTAAATATAACATTCAATGGGCGGGAGGGAATGAAGACTAATCAATCAATGGGCGTAATTAATTATTATCGTTCCCACGTTATCGGAGTTTTGTCTTCGTGCTACTCGAAATTCAAAGCGGTAATTCAAGATGTTATTGTTCGACGACCCCGCGCAGTTTCGAGCGATCCGTGACTGCGGCATCCAAGCGTTATACGGGATCCCGCCCGCACGTGTGTTGATGAATTTCAAGGGTTTCTCTTTCAGCGGGTTCAGTAAGCCCGTCGCAAGATATCCGAATGACGTAATACGAAACGATCGTAATACTACAACACGGTCAATAAACAATCACTTTCCATTGATTCGTTTCATACTGAAAAGACTTGTCAATGCAGATGCCTAATGATAATACACTCTTTTCAACCGGAATAAGGAAAAATCGACAACGGAAGCAACCACCACCAGCATGAACGCCACAAAAGTCAACAAGTCCATGTGAAAAAATTAGCATAGATAGCCCAGTACACAAACAATAAGAATAAACATGACGATTCTACGACTCTTGGTGATCGCATGGCTCACGCTACAATCACAAGCGGCTCCAGGTATCGTCTTATTACTCGAGAAAAACACACCAAACCTTTCAAGTTTTCAAAGTTTCTCAACTCCACCGGAAATAATTGAAACAGTTGTACGAATCTTTGTTCTATTCGAATGTGTCGGCAATTTTCTGAATGTAGGCATATTACGATTCCACAAATCTGTACATTTATGCGACTGTCATGCACACGAAGAAATCAGTATGGTTGTTGCATCAGCCATATAAATAGTAACATTTGCGCCAACCATATCCGTATCTTGTACAACTACATCTATGGTTGTTACAACCATAGCTATGATTGGTACGACTATCATCTATGGTTATGGTACAAACCACAGATATGGTTGGGGCAAATTTTACTATTCGCATATGATGGTTGAGGCAGCCGCACCGTTTTCGATATTATAATGCATTTGAAAACGTAAACTGGAACTTGATAACTTAAGATGATGATAGATTATTGTCGAAATCCAGGTAAGAGCCCTCGAAAAGTCTACAGAAGCTTGTACGGGCCCCCGATGAGCACGAGAATGAGCGTGAACCGTCTGCGCGAATTGACCGCCGGGGCTTTGCAAATGCTTGTCGACGGCACGAGATTCATGAAACGCGAACTCCCGGACATGACCTCACCTTACGACGGTACCTACGACTTCATCGTCGTCGGGGCCGGAAGCGCCGGCGCCGTGATCGCCTCACGATTGAGCGAAATTCCCAACGTGAGCGTCCTGCTCCTGGAAGCCGGTCGCTCCGAAAACCTGGTAATGGACATTCCCGTGGCGGTTAATTTTCTCCAGCTCAACCGCCACATCGACTGGATGTACCAAACGGAGCCCTCGGATTCGTATTGTCTGGGCATGACAGGGAGACGGTGCAACTGGCCCAGGGGAAAGGTCATGGGGGGCAGCAGCGTGCTGAACTACATGATCGCCACGAGAGGTCTGCCCAGTGATTATGACGGTTGGGCCAGGTCGGGGAGCACGGGCTGGTCTTGGGATGAGCTTTTCCCTTATTTTCAGAAGCTCGAGAGTATGCAAATACCGAGCTTGCGCACTAATTCGAGGTATAATATAATAACCTTTACTCGAGTCCATTCACGAACTTGTGTGCGATTCGCAACTGCTCGTCGCTGATTCACCTACTTCTTCGTCAAATCTAATATCTAATCTGATATTTCGTGCGAAACATCAATTTTCAAGTGTAAGTGGCCAATCTTTGAAACTTCAGGTACCACAATACAAGTGGCCCAATGCCCATCAGCAACCCCCCGTACCACACGCCTCTGCTCACCAGTTTCCTCGAAGGCGGCATGGAAATGGGCTATCCCCTGGTCGACTACAACGGCCCTGAAAACGAAAGAATCGGCTTCTCCCAGGGCCAGTTCACCGTGAAGAACGGGGAACGATGGAGCACCAACCGAGCGTACCTACACCGCGCCCGATACCGCAAAAACCTCTTCGTCTCGCGTTTCAGTCTCGTCAGCAAAGTTTTGATGGACCCTAGCAGCGACAATCGAGCTTACGGAGTCGAGTACTTGAAAAACGGCAAACTCATGCGCGTGCTCGCTCGCAGAGAAGTTATTCTGAGCGCAGGTGCAATCGGCACCCCTCAAATACTCATGCTTTCGGGAATCGGGCCTGCCGATCATCTCGCAAGCGTGGGCGTTCCCGTTGTCAAGGATTTGCCCGTTGGAAAGAATCTCATGGACCATATTGCCATCTGTAGTTTGATGTTTCAGGTTCGTATTTTCGGGCTTAGCCCTTTTTCGGGCAATGCTGACCAATTTTCGACGCCACAAATTCAATAATCAATCACAATGATTTCAATGGCCGAAATCTCGTTTTTAGCTCGTTTCTCCACGATATAAACTCTTGACTGATAAACCCCGTTTCAAAATTGACTTAATATCTTCAAATTATTCCGAACCAATCAAAACGTACGAAGTTCAGAGTGAGCCCATCGTTACAATTTTCCGAATCGAGTTTTAATTGTCAAAATCGCGTCTTCAATCCGTTTCTGAACGAGCCCTTATCTACGTACACTTAAGAGACACGTCACGAAAAATGATCGAAAATTGATTCGAATCGTTACGTGATCCCAAAAAGCCGAAGTGTCCAGATATTCCTGGTTTCCGGGAAAAACATCGGTCGTTATAGTTACCTTGAAATTGAAGGTCAACCAACCGGTGTCGATTCGCGGAGAAGAAATGACAAACGTAGCCCTGCCCTACATAAAGGACTACCTGCTCCAGCGTCAAGGGCCGCTCACGATTCCCGGGGGTGTCGAGGGCCTGGCCTTCATGAACGTCGACAGGCCCCGCGAGACCCAAACTGACCCAAACATCGAGTTCATGTTCGTCAGCGGTACCCTGCTCTCGGACCAAAGCCTTCGCCGCGGATTCGGCATTTCCGACGCCTACTGGAAATCCTACTTCCTCCCCATTTACGGCTCCTACTCGTGGACCGTTTTTCCCATGTTACTGAGGCCCAAAAGCCGCGGGGAAATTCTACTGCGCGACGCCAAGATCACGTCAAAGCCAAAGATTTACGCCAATTATCTGAGTCATCCCGACGACGTCAGGATTATCATCAAGGGCGTCAGAGCCGCGATAGAGTTGAGCAAAACGGAGCCGATGCAGAGGTTCGGCACAAGGCTCTACGACGCCAAAGTTCCTGGCTGCGAGAATTACGTTTACGATTCGGACGCGTATTGGGAATGCGCTATACGGACTTTCACGAATACGATATACCATCATTCAGTTGAGTATTTTTTGCCATCTAATGCGGCATTGCTCGAGGCGGATTAATTCAAGTGCAAATTTACATCAATTCTACAGGCACGTGCAAAATGGGCGCGGAAAGTGATCCCACGACAGTGGTCAATCCTAGGTTACAGGTTCGTCGTCTGATTTTGTTTTTTATACCCACGAGTACTAGGAAGGAACAAATTTTTTTTTTTTTTTTTTTTTAATATTATTGCGTTTACTGTCTCCACTCTCAACAGTATTGAGAGAAGTGCGTAATAATGTTTCACATTATAAAATGTGAAAATATTATGCCCTAGCATATAATATTTTTTTATAACACGAATAAGATAAAAGGCTCCTAATATCATGATTTCCGGAAGCCCAATGTGAAAAATTCCACAGGTTAAAGGAATAAAGGGACTGAGAGTGGCAGACGCATCGATTTTTCCAACAATAATCTCAGGCCATCCGAACTTGCCAGTTATCATGATAGGCGAAAAACTCGCAGACATGGTAAAATAAACAACACTCGTACTCATTGCACGCCACATCACAATATCTCCTTTCTACTTTCATCCCCAGGTAAAAGAAGACTGGGGCTTATGAAGCGAGAGAAAAAAGTGAGAGGAAGCTATAATGAAGCTTGTCGATCATTCGACAATTGTCTAGTCCCGATTTTACAATCGTCTGAAATGCCATCAGAGACGCAAGTGCCAGTCTACACGCTTTTACACTACGACCAACAGTTCCTGATGTACATAATATCCGACTCGTTTTCCTTCCATACATCTTCCCTTAACATACAAAAATTCTGCACCACAACTTCTTAATTCAAAGTTCGAATTCGCACCATCATCTACTACCATCAGTTCATTCATTGAATGAATGTAATCATGTAATGTACGACAAGAACGTTGTTGTTCCCATGCAACAGATAGAACTGGAAGTACGTTAATTATTCGTTTTTCGATACTTTTTGTAAACGACGTTGCAATTTATTTATTACTTTCATTTCATGAAACTGCGGCGTTTTTATTTTGATGATCGTATTTTATAGCGATTTTGATGACGGTTCTGAAATTTCGTCGTTTTGCGAGTTTAACGAGATCGAATGAATTGTTAGGCGGAAGAGGAAGTGAAGTGTATACTGAATTTTTAATTAAATATTGTCCAATATCCTTTTTCCTTTTTGATTATCAAGCGAAACATGAGTCAGACATCCTTTCATCCCAATAATTGAGTGAAAAGTTAGAAAATGTAAAAATGGAATGACACTAGATAAAAACGACAATTTTTGCTGCACACAAGATGTGTAAAAAACAGCACGTGTTTACAGATGAAAAAGAAAATGCGTCGCTGTGTAAAACTGAAATAACTGAATTTCTTATAGAACCGTACGAATCATTATTTTTGCAGACGCAAAACTGTAACCAAAAATAACTTGAATATAAACTTTTTCAACGAAAAATCGAAGCATGTTTGGACAAATGCAAAATGTATTTTGAACGACAATGCAAATGAATACATTTTAAAAATGAAGAAAAATACACTTGCCAAGTGATATTTATGTTATTTCATTCAATAAAATAATAATGCTTGAATTTTGCTTATAGTAGGTGCATAAAATAAAAAAATAAACACATGTTATAAAATATGTATGTGTAAAGAGAAAAGTCACAAAAATACTGAGACGAAAATCAACAATGATCATATTGTTACTCGTGGAAGAGTGTACATGAATGATTATTCATCCAAAAAGAAATAAAAAGCTTCATGAATTTCTAATCTATTTCAGTAATTAATGTACTAAAAATAGCTTGATTTCTTTCTTTCTCATATAGTTGTTAGAAACCATTAAAAAAAACACTTGACTACAAATTAATCTACGTAGAACCTTAACGAAACTCAAATCAGGAGCTGACTTTGGAAAACCACACATCTAACAACTCTATATCTCAACACTTAAGAGAAACTGTGTGGATCAGGTCCATGAGATTAGCGCAACAGAAATGGCACGGGTAAAAAAATCGAGAGTACTAAATTCCGAGCCAATTTAGTGCCAAATAAGTACAAAAAAATGAATGACTCTATTTTTTAAAAAATTACGTGAATGCATGTCAGCATAAGATTGAAGCTGGCACACTCAAGTTGAAAGAAATCGAATTTTTCGAAATCTAGTGCTTTATATTCAGTGCAGATTTAGTTTATGCATAACCCGCCTCGAAAACAAACAATAACGTATTTATTACGGAACCATCATGAAAAAATGCTTACTAAAATCTTGAATTAGCACATATACATCAAATCGATCGTTCGTAAACGGAAATCGCGTTGAAACGAAAGATAACGAATCATTGGTTAGAGTGATTTCGATCATCGAATGACGATTGAATTGAATGACTTTGACTTTCTTTTAAAGCTTAACGGCGGCGCGAGGGTCATTTTTCCGCTCTCGAGGGTAGATAATACTTATACGTAGGTCGATTTATGGGAATCCCTTCATATCCTGTTTGATGGATTTACGAACGAACAAGTGTATTTTCTATCGTAAAATTAATTGAATTTTTCGTGATGGCGCGGATATTTGATGGATAGGGGAGTGTGTTTTGGTCGAATTTTTCTAAATTTTTGCATCTCAAGGTATCAGGGTCGTATGATTTTCGGGAACATAAAAATTTTAACAACCGTTTGGAATGTATTTTCTATTGGAGTTCAGGAAAATGAGTAACTTCGCAAAATTTTATATTTCTAAGATACTTGGATCGCTCGAAAATGACGAGAAATATCGATAAAATTACGATTTTTGAACTTTGATAAGCTTTTTTGGGCGAACCATTAATGTTAGAAAACTCATATTCAACAGTTTGAGTATACTCAATAAACCCTCCAAAATGACCATGAATAGTCGGGATTCGTAGCACCTTCCAAAACGGGGATTCCCCAGACGAAATTTTTGAAAATTCCTGTTTCGAGTGTATTTTCTTATGAAGTTCAGGAAAATGAGTGACTTTGCAAAATTTTACATTTCTATTTCACACATTCCTATTCACTCGATAATCGCCGATGAATACCGAAAAAATCGCGATCTTCGAACTTTAACGTGTTTAAACGAAAGACAACGAATCACTACTTCGATCCAAAGTGATTTCGATCGCATCGAATGACGATTGAACGACTTTGTATGGAAACTCAACGTTGGCGCGAGGGTCATTTTTCCGCTCTAGATAAAATAGGTAAAATCGAAAAATATCATCAATATTTCGCGTTTAAACGAAAGATAACGAATCATTAGTTCGATCTCAAGTGAACGACGACTGAAGCACTTTTTCAGTGGTTCAAACGTGACAACCACTCATAGGCATCCCGGCAAAAAGTCCCAATTCATACAACGGCGACATAGAGCGAAATTATCCCATAACGTCGACGTAACTTGGTTTTTCAGCGACGCGATTATGTCAGCAAAGGCGGGGCCAAAAGCAACGAGGCTCGGAAAACATTTAGGAAACACAAAATACACACATACTCCCTATTGCGCAATCGAAAAAAACGAGTTTCGTGTGGTGGTGTCGAGAAATTCCGACGCGATTTAGCTATCACGAAATAATCCGAGAAATGAGGAGAATTACATTTGGTGGGAGCAGTGGCGGAGACGAAAAAAAAGTGAGAGGGAGCTAGGGGAGCGGAGGAAAAAGACGAAAAAGTGGAAAGGGTCAAGTTTGAACGACTGAATAATTTCCGGGCCGAACTTGCTCAATATTACGTGAGCACATCTCGAGAAAGCGCATTTCTCCAGTACATCTCGCGCCGGCCGACGGAGCGTTTCTTCGCTATTGGTTTCTCATTAGCGAAATACATCGCGACGCGATTTCCCGGGTTGGACATTTAAAATGGTCATAATGTGAGTACGACGAACCGAAAGAATACCAACGAAAAGGAACATCAAAAGAGGCTGAATATTAAATATATTGTCACAAATTGATAGAGTGAATTAGAATAACGATGAAACAAGTATGTCATAAAGAGACAATAATTATTGAGCAGTTCTGTCCGTGTATCAGCCACTAACAAAATATGTACCTTCTTCTTATAACATCAGAAGATCTTTTTTCTCCAACTTGAGCCAATTACCTCCAAATTTTATCATTTTTGATTCAGTCAATCCCGACAAATCGCTTGAAAACGAATTGCCAAGAATTATTTGAATCTTAATCATTTGCATCTTATTATTAATTATTTGAATCTTATTTCAATCTGAAAATTGAAAAACGGCCTTCAAATAACCATTACATTACGTCAAACTTGAACACTTCAATAAGACACTTTTCGAATTGAAAAATTTTCACATTTCCGAAAAAAAATCAGCTTTCACTTTTTGTCCATCTTTCATTTGAAAAAGCAGCCAAGAAGCGAGATAAATAATCAATTCGACTCGTTTACCCTACAAGAAAAAAAAGGATATTTATAATAGGCAACAGATTGGCAATGATCGAATTGTCTCCTTAAAAAAAACAGGCTCGGATTATTTCCCTTGTTTTGCAAAAAATTATACAGTATACTTCGACGTATATTCATAAATGTAGCCAACTTTCATATTGATCGCCGAAGCCATGTCGTAAATCACCATCAACCGCCGGATTAATCGGCCACAATGAATAAATATTATGTTTTTTCGTACGAACACATATTATACTCTATTTTAGCGATTTCTTTTCAAGTCCCCGGTGAAATTTTAAGCTCCATCACTTTCTCGAACGAACAAATTACCCAATCGATGAAAAAATGCATTTTTCAGCCGAGAGTCAAAGTGGCGAGTTCCGTTCACTCGTATGCACAATGTTTTGTAACGTCTGCTCATTAAAATCGCGTGCGCGAATGCTTCCGTTTCGCTATAAAATCTGACGATGATTTACGGTAGAATCGATGTCAAAGTTCATTGCGCTTGTGCCGGCAGAAAAATAATAATAATGAGTGATTATCAAATATTTTATTTCAACGAAGTGTAACCGGCCCTTTCCTTCTCTTCAATAAATTTTACAGTACACGTGCTTTGGCATAATCAGGAATAATTATTATTGCATTTCTCTTGGTGAAACGAATCCGTTTTTAATCCAAAATAACTTGATCCCGAAAGTACCATTTTATAGAAGTGTATAAAAAACGAAATCGAAGATGAAATACAAAAATTTTCGCGATGACATTATATGATGATTAATTAGCATCCGAAAGAGTCAAATTACTGCATGTAAAAATGTTGTAAGACTTGTAAAAATGAGGCAAATGTCTGTGTCTCAACCATGTGTTCTAACTGGGAATGATATAATGATCCGGACCTCGTCCGTTTTTCAATTTTTCAACAATTAATCCACTCTGCCAGTGATTTGCTAGCTTACATTTTTGCAAACTTTACACGTGATGCAAAATAGTTATGAGCTTCACGAATTCAATAACTGATAGTTACGAACTGAAAACTGCAGTCAGTTACTATTTCGTTACAGAAATTCGTAAACTTTTTGTCAAACATTCACTGCGAACGAAAAAATGTTACGCCAAACGATGTTTTTTTACATTTTTTCTTTCACTCGGAATAATTTTGTCCATCACTTTCTCCGTTTTTCGAGTCTCTTTCTGCTGTGAATTATCACAAAAATGTCAAGATTTCTCTGCGACTGAGAATCGACATTTTTGATACGCAGGAAAAATAAACTTGACTGATAATAATGAAAAAATACATTTTCTTGCAGAAAAAACATTCCATTACTTCTAATTCTGCCTTTTTTCGCGGAAGGGGCTAATATTTTAGACTTGATAAGAGAAGTGAAACAAGTGAGCGCAAACGTGAAAGCTTGGCCGAACGCGGGGGAAAAGTACGATTTTATTGTCGTGGGCGCTGGTTCCGGAGGTTCGGCCGTCGCGAATCGTTTGTCGCGAAACAAAAAATGGAGGGTATTGCTTTTGGAGGCGGGAAAACCGGAAGGGATACTCCAGCAGATTCCTATGATTGTGGGACTGTCGCAGCTTGGCGCTTACAATTGGGGTTACAAAGTAGAACCCCAAGCGAACGCTTGCCTGGGCATGAAAAACCGGCAGTGTCCGTGGCCACGCGGCAAATCTTTGGGTATGTGCAAACTGATCGACACTTTTTCAACACAAACTCGAGAAAAAAAAAAAAAAAAAAAAAAAAAAAAAAAAAAAAAAAAAAAAAAAAAAAAAAAAAAAAAAAAAAAAACAAAGTTCAAGCTGTGTCGACAGTCGAAGCAAAATTATCATCACCCTACTCACTAGCAAAATTTGTAAATTTCTCATCCAATCAGAATCCAATTATTCTCACCTATCGAGTCATCGATTCTCAAATTATACATCATTCACCCTCAATTTTTTCGAGTTAAAATTCACTCAATTTGAGGAAAAGTTCAGCAAATCAAGACTGAGTGGAAATTGCACTCAAAATGAGTGAAATGTCACTATAAATGAGTGTATTTTCACCAGGGGCGCCCGCAGAGGGGGGTTTTACCCCTCCTGAAATTTGGAAAAGATTTAGTGTTTTTGTAATTAAAATAGAATTTATGAATAAATTTCTAAAATTAGAAACTTCGAAATTACAATTTTTTACCAAATTTAGAAATTTTTGAATAGTCCGCAACTTCCAAAAATTGTAAAAATTTTGAAAATTGAGAATTTTCAAATTTTTTGATTCTAACAATTTTTTCAAATTTCAAAAGTTTAAGTGATTCGAAAATACCGAAAATTTTGAAAATTTCCGAAAATTTAGAAAGTCTCGAAAAAGTATGAAAATTTTGTAATTTCGCAAAACTTATGAGTATGTCAAAATTTAAGAATTCCGAAATGTAAGCAATTCAAGTGATTCGAAAAATTATATCAACTCTGACAATTTTAGAAATTCCAGAAACTTTGAGAATTTCGAAGATCTCTCAGTACTGAAATTTCTGACACTTTTGAATTTCTATGGAAAATCTACGAATTTTGAAAAATCGGAGCATTTGAAAAATTTTGATAATTTTGAATACTTTGTAAAGTTCAAAAATGTCAAGAGGTATAAAATTTTCGAAAATTCATAGAATTTCAAAAATTTTTAGAGTTTCAAACATTTTATGTATTCAAAGATTCGAGTATTCCAAAAAATCGGAAAATTTCCAAAAACTTAAGAAGTTTCAAGAATTCATTTAATTTCAAAAATTACGAGAATATTACAAATTTCAAAAGTTTTAAAAATTACGAGGATTTCAAAAATTCCAGGAATTGAAAAAGTTACAAGAATCCGAAAAACTACAGAAATTGCAAAAATTACGAGAATTTCAAAAATTCCAGGACGAAAATTCGTAAACATTTTTATTTTTTGTAAACTCCTCCCGAAATTTTTTCAGCGTACACCCCTGATTTTCACTCTTTTTAGACTGACATTTCACTCGACAAAATTATCTGAATTCCACCATGTTTTCTGGAGTGAAACATAACTCAAAAATGAGTGAAATTTCTGTCATTCAGAGTTGAATTTTCCCTCAAGTTTGATTTGCAGAATTTTCACTCCAAATTGGTTGAATTATCACTCAAAGGAATTTAGTCAGCGGATCTTAATAATAAAGCCAAAAGGTCCCATTTTTACGTCTGTAAATTGCATCCGTTAAAAACGACTAATTTTTCAATTTTACGAATGCAACTTTGTACAAGAAATGACTATTCTAATTTACTCCTTGAAAAAACAGGAGGCACTAGTAGCATCAATTACATGATACACACGAGAGGAAACAAGTTGGACTACGACAAGTGGGCAGAAATGGGAAATTACGGTTGGGCCTATCAAGACGTACTTCCCTACTTCCGCAAGAGCGAGAAGTTCAAAGTTGGAGGTATTTCATATTGATGATGATTGTCAAGACGCAACGAAACTTTTGAAAACGAAAACTTTACTTTTGGTAACGAAAATGTTCAACAAATTCGTTGTTGTATTAAAACGAAGATCTGAATAGTCCAAAAATTCGACAACAACAAAAAATGCCACACGAGTCCAAATTAAATCGAAAATGTAACTAATGAAAAATGTAAATCGTAAAACGCATTCTAGAAAGAGACAATCAAGCCATTACAGCAATAATAACGCTAAAAAGTGAGCATTACCATGCAGTATTGCGATTAAGTAGCGATTACATAAAAGTAAACGAGTTCTAGTCGAGCGAGCGGAATGTTTGCCAGTGACAGCTGTACATATCGTCGAACGCAAACCGGAAAAAATGAAAACAAACATTTCCAACATGTGTTTATCACGCTGATCAATTCATTCGATGGCAAATGTCGTAATGTCAAAATTCAAGACATGCACTTTCCAAAAATACATAACATTCATAATTCATATATTTTTGAAAGCAGCACATAATACAAAATCAAGTTTTCCCTCAGCTCATCAGCTGCAATGATGATGAAACTTCTTGTGGGTAAAATGGGGCAAAACAAACTTGACAAATGAGAGATAAAAAAGGAAAACAAGTGTTTTTTTAATAGCCAAACTCAGCTTTGGGGTGCTCGCGTTTTCTTGTTAGCTCTGAGGACAAAGACGTAGCCAGAAATTTCTTTCGGGGGGAGCTAAGGAGATTTTTACTCAAAATTGATTCAGCAAGTTCAAAAAGTAACGTTTTATTAGACAATTTTGTAAAATTTCCTAAATTCTCAGACTTTTTGAAACTTTTTGTAATGTCTGAAATTCCCAGAATTTTTGGAATTCTTAAAATTGACGAAATTCGGTAGACTTTTGGAATTCTCAAAATAATCCATATTCTGAAAATACGCGAAACTGTTGAAAATCTTAAAATGTTGAGAATGTTCAAAATTATCAAGTTTCTTAAAGTTTCAGAAATTTGTAAAATTTTCGGAATTTCAATAATTATGGGAGTATTGTAAATATTAATAATTTTCAAAGCTTCTTCAGATCTGTGAAATTTCCAAAATTTTCGAAATTCGGAAAATTTTCGAAATTCCAAAATAATGAAAAATTTTGTAAATCCTCTGAATTTTAAAATTCTTCGAAATAGTCGATCATCTTGACATATGTTGAAAATGTTTCAACTAAACAAAAGTTTTTCGGAATTGTAGAAATTCGTAAAATTTTCGAAATTTCAAGAATTATGAAAATTGCCTCAATTCTCAAGATTTTCAAAACTTTTTTAATTTTTTAAATCTCTGAAATGTCCACAATTTTTGGAATCCTGAAAATTGTCGAAATACTACAAATTTGCGAAATTCTCTACATTATTAAAAATTTTGATATGTTCCAAATCATCAAGTTTTTCGAAATGTAAGGAATTCGTAAAATTTTCGTTATTCCAAGAATTATGAAAATACTGTAAATTTTCCGAATTTTGGAAACTTTTACGAATCTCTGGAATTTAAGGAAATTTTAGTGTTCTTAAAATTTTCAGAATTCTAGTAACTTTCAAAGTCCTCCAAAAACGTCAAACTTCGAAAATTTTCAAAATTTTCAAGATTCTTGAAATGTTAAAAATATTACAAATAATTGAGTTCCTCGAAATGTTGAGAATTCATACATTTTCGTCATTTTGAGGATTATGAAAATATTGTAAATTTTCAGAATTTTCGACACTCGTACAAATCTCTGAAATTTACGGAAATTTTGAAATTCTCGAAATTTTCGAAATTCCAATAACTTCCAATATCCTCAAAATACTTTAAACTTTCAAAGTTCTCAAAATTGTTGAAAATTTTATGTTCAAAATATTACAAATCATCGAGTTCCTCGAAATGTAAGGAATTCGTAAAATTTTCGTAATTCCAAGAATTATGAAAATACTGTAAATTTTCCGAATTTTGGCAACTTTTACAAATCTCTGAATTTACGAAAATTTTAGTGTTATTACAATTTTCAGAATTCTAGTAACTTTCAAAGTCCTCCAAAAACGACAAACTTCGAAAATTCTCAAAATTTTCAAAAATCTTGAGATGTTAAAAATATTACACATAATTGAGTTCCTCGAAATGTTGAGAATGCATTAATTGTCGTCATTCTGAGGATTATAAAAATATTGTAAATTTTCAGAATTTTCGGAATTCTTACAAATCTCTGAAATTTATGGAAATTTGGAAATTCTTGAAATTTTCGAAATTCCAATAACTTCCAGAATCCTCAAAATACTTTAAACTTTTTAAGTTCTCGAAATTGTTGAAAATCTTATGTTAAAAATGTTACAAATCATCAAATTCCTCGAAATGTCAGGAATTCGTAAAATTTTCATAATTCCAAGAATTACAAAAATATTCCGAATTTGTTAAATTTTCAAAACTTTCTCACAACTTCAAATTTTTCAAAATGTTCGAAATTTTGAAAATGTTTCAACTCCAAAAAACTTGTAAGATCCTCGAAATCCCCCAAACTCTGAAAACTTCCAAAATTGTTGAAAATCTCAAAATGTTGATACATAATATTAAAAATTATCAAGTTTTTCGAAAACTTGCGAAAATCGAGACTGTTTCCCCATTTTATCCAAAAAACCCTTTTCCGCAATGTGTTAGATTTTCCAAAATTTCCGGGGGGGGCCCCGGCCCCCCCCCCCCCCCTCCCTGACTACGTGCTTGTTTAAGGATCAATGTTCAAACTATAAATATCGAACGAAAATATGACGTGAAATGCAGGTCGAGTGAACGCGTCCTATCACGGTTACAACGGCAACGTTTGCGTGGAATCTATCCCTTATCGCACCCCACTGGCCGCGGCATTTCTGCGCGCTGGCAAACAACTCGGCTACAAAACTGTCGACTACAACGGGGAAGAGCAACTGGGATTTTCCTACATACAGGCCAACATGAACCAAGGGAGCCGCTGCAGCGCTTCCAAAGCCTATCTACGAGTTCGCAGGACAAATTTGGACATCGTCACAGGCGCGAGGGTAACCAAAGTCCTTATCGACGAGTCGAAACGAGCCTACGGCGTCGAATACATAAAAGATGCAAAATTCTGGAGGATCCAGTGCTCGAAGGAAGTCATTCTTTCCGCGGGAACAATCGACTCCGCCAAGTTGCTCATCCTGTCCGGGATAGGGCCCAAGGATCATTTGAAGCAACTTGGCATTGACGTAAGTTATTACAATGTACAATGAGCTGCAGCAACAGCTCATCGCAACTAATAGTCGCATCTCCAACTGCTTGTTAGCTAGTGCAAAACTCCCCGGTGGGCGAGAACCTGTACGAGCACATCGGCTTCCTGGGCCTGGTCTTCCTCGTCAGCAGGCCCAGCTCGTTCCTGCAGGGCCGAGTGATGACCCCGAGGAACGTCGTGCACTACGGCCTGAGCCGGCAAGGCCCGCTGTCGAGCATCGGCGGGGCCGAGGCCCTGGCCTTCATGCGCACCAAGTACGCCCAGGACTCGCGGCCGGACGTGGAGCTGCTGTTCGCCGGGGGCTCCCTCCACTCGGACGGAGGGATGTTCCTGCGGCCGGCCCTGGCGCTCACCGACGAGCTCTACAACACCGTGTTCAAGCCCATCGAGAACCACGACGCCTGGTCCATCTGGCCCATCGTCCAGCAGCCCCGAAGCGTCGGCCGACTCCGACTGCGCTCGAAAAACCCCATGGCCGAGCCCATACTCGAGCCGAATTTCTTCAGCCACCCCGCGGACTTGGAGATCGTCCTCGAGGGCATCAAGCACGCCCTCAACATATCGCGGACCAAGGCCTTCCGGAGCTTCGGCACCCGGCTCCACCGGATTAAAATACCCGGCTGCGAAGCTCTCGCCTTCGCCTCGGACGACTACTGGCGTTGCGCGATCAAGCACTTGCCCTCGATGATGAACCACGAGATCGGCACCGCGAGGATGGGCCCCATGAGCGACCCCAACGCGGTCGTTGACCCCGAGCTCAGGGTCTACGGGCTCAGGGGCCTGAGGGTCGTGGACGCTTCGGTGATGCCCTCGATGCCCGTCGGCCACGTCAACGCGGGCATCTACATGATCGGCGAGAAGGCCGCGGATATGATTCAAAGGACTTGGTCCTCGGCGTGATTTGCCGACAAGCTCAACTTCACCATCACCCCTCATGTTAATTAATTATCTTACACTACAAAACGCTAATCACTGCGGTAAAGATAAATCTTTCAAGCAACGATTACAGTTGCTACTGGAACTATTAATAATCGTTGCTTGGGAGATTTATCGTTACCGTAGCGATTAACGTTTTCAGTGTAAATATTCAATCATCATGTCATTTTGTATTTTGCCGAATTTTCTCCAACCACTCAATTCAGTTGATCGATTCTTTTCACAAACGACATCGCTGCTCTCTACGTTTCTTCGACTCGAGATTCACTAAATTTGGCTGAAAATCCCAAGTAGATAGGCTAAACGGGTTCTAGGCCCCTCCCCACTCCACCTCCGATTACTTGACCAGGAGTTCAAATTATTAATCACTATCCACTATTTTAATTAAGAAATTAATTGACAAAATAAATTAATTTCGTAATAAAATTTCAGTTTTTCATCCAAATTTCATACTCAAAATTGAAACTCTTCAATTTTTAAATTTCACGGAAATTTTGGAATTCATTCAACATTACGAGGATCAAAACGGAAATTGTTTATTCAAAATTGGGATTTGAAATCGAAATTATCCACTTGATAAGGATCATTCAGAACTTTCAACCAAAAATGATACAATTTGTTATCATTAATTAAATATTCATTATTTCGAACTTTATTCAAATTCAAATGATCAGTCACTGTCTACTATTTTAATTAAGAAATTAATCGAGAAAATAAATTCATTTCGAAATAAAATTTCAAACGGTTTTTCATCCAAATTTCATATTCGAAATTGGGATTTGGAATTGAAATTATTCAATTTTTTAATTTTACGAAGATTTTGGAATTCATTCAACATCATGAATATCAAAACGGAATTTTTAGCACTGTTAAAAATGGTTCAAAATGTTGTAGATAATGTTCGTAAACATATGTAAATAGGATACTAACGAATTTCCAGAATTTCGAAAAATTTTCGATGAGGTTATGTTAGCTCATAATTTATGATTACGAATGTCCATAGTAAAACAAATCGGTTGAAAAATAATTGGGAAGGGGGGAGGGGGGTCAGCGATAAATTCTAGAGAATTCAAAAAATTGTACATTTCTGAAAAAATCTATAAAATTGGAAAATTACCTGAAATTCGATGAAATTCTGGAAAATAATAACAAATATGATGAAATCGAGAACGAATTTTGAAAAATCGAAGATAATGTAAAATATGTTTAGAAATCTTTCAGAATTCGATGTAATTATCAACGTTCCATAGTAACATATTTTTCAAACATTTTTACATCTTCTCAAATTTTTTTAATTTCATAATATTTTTCGTCATTTTCCAGAGTTTTGTTTAATTTCCGTTTTTTCATTCTCTAGAATTTTGAACGATTCCACAATTTTTGAATTTTCTAGAATACATCACCGACCCCATGATGGGAGGAGGAGTGGGGGATCCAGAATCCATATATACACTTACCACTTCAAGACTTGTTAGAATTTCCACTCGTTCTAGAGCGACATTTCACTCAGCAAAATCACTTTTTTCAGAGTCTAATAACACTACTTTAACAATAGAACGAGTTGTAAGATTTCACTCAAGCTTGCTTCGCAGAATTTTCGCTCAAATCAAGTAGGGAATCTTCACTCAACGAAATGCAAGTAGTGGCTTTTGGAAAAAGTCGTAAAAATGTAACTTTGAATCCCCATGTTCGGAAAAATTATACAAAACGTTGGAAACTTGATGTGTATATAATATATGAGAAAAGTGTGTAGTTATGTGAGTCTGTGGTACCTTGTAGTTTTTATGGGGGATGCAGTAAACTGAGACGGTTTGTGAAAATGTATTTTCATACAGTAATTGTGGGAATGAAAATTGTAAATATTGATTGATGACTTTTCTTTCGTCAGTTGTACTTGTAGATTTGTATCAACTAGATTATAATGCTTACTTAAGAGTTCAGTACTTTTGAGGAAAAAAAATTATAATCGTCGTTGAGCTTTTGATAACATTTTCTTAACTCATTCCCACTTTCATAGGGATTTATTAGACGACGATAAAAATACATTGAATAATGTTTCTTTGAACTTGAATCCAATCTAAAATAATCAACTGTGTTTTTTTGAAATTTCGCGTGTTTACAGAAATGTTCCAAAAATATGTCGAGTTAATGTTGTATAGACTTTTGTGTGCTTGCTGAATAAGCAAAAGTGCCATTACATGTATATTGTCAAGTAACTGCTCAATATTACAATTGTACATAAAATTGACTAGATTGTACAAACCGAACTTTACATAATATATAATAATCATAATTGATGTGCAGTGTCATTGAGTATCCTATTCGCCACACTTTCATCAAGCTTTATTTATTATTCATTCAATAATCAACTTTATCAATTAATGACAACAGTACGATATCAGGTAAGTATCCCAGTAAAAAATTCATGAAATTGAAATTCATGAAATGCATGAAATTCCCACAGCAAATTGATTTTCAGAACCATGATCAACAGAAAAAATTCCGAGAGGGCCATGATGGCCAAAAATGCTCTATAAGAAAAACTTGAGCTACATAAAAAAATGAAAAAAAATTTGGGCATTCGTTTGTAGCCTTTTCAATAATAACGCAACCGACTGATGACCTCAAAAAACCAAAATCAATAGTCTTATTTTCTATTAAAAGCCTCCTCGTCGCTGATAAGAATCACCACCTGATAAGAATCAGTTTCACAGTCAAACACTCTACACAAATGAGCTACTTTCGTGCACTACCTTTTCCAAAACAATTCACCTATATAAAATATATGTATGGCGTGCACAAGTATCCCAGAACGAAAAAAAAAAATAATAATTGGGAAATCGATCATTTCTTCGCCAACCAAAATTCCAACAAATTTGGTGTGTAACTGCAGTACCAAAAACAAAACTTTACTGCTTTTACTGAACAATGCATAAGAATATAAGATGTTACATACTGATAGGGTGTCTAGATAGTAAGAAAGAAAAACCAAGAAATTTTTTACACCCCCGCCCCCCCCCCCCCCCCCCCCCCCCCCCCCCCCCCCACCCCCACCCACCC
>JAPYZK010001808.1:0-16853 GCA_030522785.1 Platygaster equestris | reverse complement strand
AAACTGTTTATTTGAAAGTATTTTTTCTGCTAGAATTTTAATTTTTTATATCGATGTTTTTTTTCTCAATTAATTTTCCATTTTCTGTAAACTATTTTTTATTCTCTGTGAAATGCATTCTCGTTCTCTCATTTTGATTGCATTTCCCACAATTTTCGAAATTTTTGAATTATCTTAAATCATGGACGAAATTTGACATTTTTACCACAATTTTGGAATTTTTCGTCATTTTACAATTTCGCTGCTTTTTTTGATTGAGCTATTGGTTGGAATTATTATTCGATGTAACTAATTTTTTACTTCGTCCGGTTTTCACTAATATTTTGCGCATTTCAGGGGTTTATGATATTTATTCATTTATGTCATGCATTCATTTATATTGAATTTTAGATATTGGTTTTTTTTTAAACCGAGAAAAAAATGTAATTAACAAATCATTGGTTTTCTACGGTTTCTTCAATGCCGCCAGGAATTCGATTGAATTAACGATAAAATCTAAGAATGGAGAATTTTTTTTTCGATTGGAAATTGATTTGAAAAAAGGCTTTCAATTTTCCGGAAAATGAACATTCGTTCAAAACTTTCACACAAAAAATTAAGAGTAAGAAAGCATACAATGTCAAAAATTCCAGATATAATCAACTTTCACGTTTACACTACGAAAGCAGTGCTACAAAAATGATAAATTAGACTGGTTCTCTGCAGAGCTCATTGCCAACTCAAACTTGATACAAAGCGCGCTAAAATTTATTGGTTTCCAACTCAACGCCGCGCTCCGGGGCCCCGTTGGCGCCCCCCCCCCCCCCCCCCAGTGTAACACTTCGTAAGGAATCCATTTACAAAGAGTTTTTTTCGACTTACTGGTTCCTTTGTAATTGTTGTCGTAGCTCTCTAAATGGGAGTAAGGGGGCGACTTGATGGGACTATTACTGTGAGGTAAGAGCGAATCGTTCAAAAGGTCTGCGTTGCTAAAGGAACCTGGTTCTACTGGCAATCGACACTTCCTGCCAACACTGCTCGTTTGGTGCTCGCTGCAAAATTTATAAAGACGTTATTTAACACTGAAAATTATTAATCTTTAGTCCCTGGTAGACATGTTTGCTCAAATACCTCGCGAACACAGTGTAAAAAGTTTATATGAGCTGTTTACACGATGTTTACATCAAGTTTACATAAATTTACGTGAAATTTACGTTAATTTTCTGCGTCAAGTTTACATCAAATTTACGTATAGGGGTAATTCCCAACGCGAACCTTGAAGCTGCATCGCCGTTCTCGATTCGGTTGCCAAGCTGCGATTCGTGGGATTTGGACTTGCTTATCGAGAACATGTCTTGAGCCATGTGTTGCATTCCAACGTCGTGTTTTGTACTCGATGGCGAGATCGGACACATTTTTACACCAGCTGCAGGAAAAAAAAACCGTAATGTAAAAAAATCCAGTTATATTCCGCCATAATGAAATCAGAAATGTATTATTTTACGCTTTTTTTTCCCGAAAAGGATCGTATACAGACAATTTTGAAAACTTCAATTAAATCGAGACTCAATTTTTTTCGACAAAAAAATATCCATACGACTGAAAAAACCCCAAAAAAATCGGCGCTTAATCTTCACCAGCCTTTATACGGGCTATAAAGATCGTATTTGTTATTTTTCTTTTCTACAACGCACCTTGGCTTTGTTTTGACAACGGAGGAGTCGACGGAGGGCTCGAAAGAGGACTTTTAAACGACAGAGGCAACCCAGAAGGAGACTGCACCAAAACTTCGTTAAAATGATTATTGTTATTGTGATAAAGAATGCTGTCCTCGGAAGGTACCGAACTTCGAGTTATTCGAGAGCGTACTGGTCGCGGGGACGTGCCACTTTGCAAGTGATGCCTCTCCCAAGAATCCCAGTACAGACTCATATCACAGTTGTCCATGTCCCCTCGAGCGAGTACATCTGTCAAGAAAAATTTCGTTTCATAATAACCAAACAGTTCTAAATGTTTACGCTTTTTTACGAATTTCGAAATTTCCTGTTTTCCTAGATGCGCAATTTAATTTTCGAGGAGAATTTACTCATTATTAAATTACGAACGAATTTCTACATTTCATCTCCAGAGTTTTAAAGATCGAATATTTTCTCGACTTAAGAACAAAAATTTCGATACTTGACTCAATACTTCAAGATTCTAAATTTTTTCCTAACATATTAATAATGAAGTATAAAAGCGTGAAAAAAACTATAAATGAATAAAAAATGACAACGGAAATAACAAGACATGAAAAAAAGTCACTATCACATGGAGATTTTCCAACCGGTCACCCATCCAGGGATCATCTTCTGTTATCATGACTTGACTCCAATGGTTGGATGAAAATCGATTCATTTGTGATAAGAGTCATCAACAAAAATTTAAGATTGTATCTTTGATTTTCGAGTTTCCGAATTTTTCGCTGAAAATTTGTATAACTGTAATTGAACGTATTTGTGACACGTTTGCAAAATTTTGAGTGGATTGACTGACTGCGAAATGAAATATTTAATGTCAAATCCGACTTCAAATACACAGGGGGTATAGGGCTCAAGACATTATATTCATTACATTGAAAAAAATAGTCCGGATTTTCCAGTAAAAAATCGCACGTCAGCTACGAGTGTCAAAAATTTCATGTTTCACTTATTGGTTTTATCAAAAATCACGCTTGAACATTAAAAATCGCCGTTTTTAAGAAAAAAGACAGCTAGAATAAGTAAATATATCACATAAGCAGACGCAACCTCGTGCTCCCATTGGCTCTCATATGGCTTTCATATCACTGTATTGTGATGTAGACTGTGATATGCATAGACAGGGGATATATATATGGATATATGGTACGAGTACAATCCGGAAAAACTTTTGGAATCAATTGTACCAAAGATACGACCTTCAATCAAGCCAAAAATAAAAATAAAATACAAATTTTATGGAAATTAGTTCTTCTAAGTGAAAGTCGCCTCAATTGTGAGCACGGTCCACACTGTAAAATAATAAAAGTAAATCAAAAATTCCTTTTTGTCTTTTATGAACGTACCCATATATCGTCTGAGATTGTGCAATGCTCTGCACAGTCTGCGAAGTTCTTCTTTGTGTTTTGCATTGTTCCCCCCGAGTATGCATCCCAGCTCATGTTCAGATTTCTCCTTCAAAGCTTCCAAAGTATTGATTTTGGAACAAAAAAGCTGAAATTCATAATAAAATTAGAATTTGACATAGCTTGGAAGTGAAAAAATCGAACATTTACCTGTATTGATTCTTGCGTAAGACCAACGACCCTCAACCATTGCTGTAAAGAGGGGTATTGCCTCAGTTCGAGAGGCAGAGAATCGGGTGAAAGTTTGGCCTTGGTGATCAGCTGTTTGGAGTACAACTTGATCAATTTCCCCTAGAACAATTAATTATGTTAATTCACATGAGATCAACATTGAGATAAAGGTAATCAAACGACTAATAAGAGGTGTGTATATTTGATGCCACACTAGACATCAAAATTCACAAATTTGACGATTCCTCAATTTTATTTTACAGTCTAAATCAATATATTGTAACTCAAAATATTAAATTATCAAGACTGAAAAAGTCAACAAAAAAATATGTAAAAATTTTAAGTTTAGAAAGTACATATATACAAGTAAAAAACATTAAGATTTGAGATTTCAAATCTAATATAATATTAAATTATAAATCAAGAATTGAAATAACAAATTTAATCAGTAAGAATCATAGAAAAAATTAAATCAAATTTAAAAAATTATGGAAATTCTACAAACACTCTGGTATTAAAATATAAAAGTCACCCAAATTCAGACAGTCACAAATTTGTGTCAAGAAGCAACTCAAACTCAAATTTCAAAAATTTGAATCTCTGAAAGTTTTTGAATATATGCAAATATGTCCATCATAAAATAAAAATCCATATTGAATTCCAAAGTTCATTGATTCGAGAATTCCAAAATTTCGAAAAAAAGTCAGGTGGTTTCCAAGTTTCCAAACCTCGAGAGTGCGAATTTCGCACTGGGTCAGTTTCGTCCCGATGTAGCATATCGTCCTAAAGTGAAAAAAAAAACATCGAGATTAGATGACCTTCGCATAAGTGCATCGACGGCGCGAAAAGGTGAAAAAAACACGATCGTTACCGCAATCCTTCGAGTCGTTCGTATGAAATGTCAATAAGAGATTGAAGGTTGATGAATTCTTCTACCTCGCTCGCCATACTCAAAACACGTCAGGGCGCCGCGTTCCACTACTGAACACTACTTGGGGAACATGCTTGCTTCGCCAACTCGGGACTTTAATCACCTCGCGATGTTATCGCTGATTTTATAAGCCAGCCATCAAATCACTCGTAAACATCGACGACAATCGACGAAAACCATCTTCCCAGGGGGGGGGACACTGAATAGCGAGCAGGGGTGGTACTCTTCATATGTATCTAGGAATTCTGTCCATCACATACCAGTGCATACCAGTGAGCCCCCCCCCCCGGAAACCATGCATCCAATAATTCCCATATTCCCAATATTTTCTCCCTGTCTCTCTTCTACCGTATGTATATAGATATAGTTATGTATATCAGATGGCTTGTGACGTCAAAGGCAAAGGGTGGGAGAAGAAAATCGATTCTCTTTTTTGTGCGATTTAGGGCTTTTTGTTGGTTCTGTTGGTACGCACGACTTGATTCGAGACATATGTGATTTGTTTTTGTGTTTGTTGTGAAGCTTAATCTATATATAATTTTTTTGTTTTGTGATTTTAACGCAACAGCTGTGCTCAGCAGTGCGGGACTGTGCGGAACCAAAAAGCTCTCTCTTTCATTCTTGTTTTGATTTCTGAATGGCACTGAACTGTTTTGAGTCGTAACTTCGTCGCGTCAGTCACGGTCGTCGACTGCAATAAATCTTCAGAAAATCTTAAATTCTTGAAAGTACTCGTGCCAGGCACAGGAAAGCCATTATTGGGCAACTGGAGTCTGGACAGTTACGAAGAACGCTCGGAGTTGATTTTCGCCATACGTTGTGTTAGTTTCACGTCAATCCCCCTGAACATTTACACTTCGCAATCCCGACTTACCTGATTTGTTTATCAGTGATATCGCCCGAAATCTTGATTTCGCAAAAATGGCAGGCTTCACCGAAACTGCTTTGGTGAAGAAACTGAAAGACCTCAATCACTCGCAACAGAGTATTCAAACACTTTCTGTCTGGCTGATCCACCACAGAAAACATCACCCGACCATAGTCAAGGTCTGGTTCAAAGAAATGTGTGAAGGTAAGAAAATTCATTTTGCAGTTTTCATGTCGTTGTTGTCAGTGAATCTCGAATAAAAAGCGGTTTCATCAGTTTTTCTGGTGTCGTTTTTTTAGGTTATGTTAGTCGGGAGTATGCAACATTTTTGGAGAATGTGAATAATTACGTTTTATGTTTTCTGATATTTAAGTGTGGCTGAAAATTTGTTGAAACTTCAATATTCTGTATTTATCAAGAATTTGCAGTTATTATTTGTAATAAATTGATATAATCAATTTGTTTGTAATTTGTTGCAGTCAAGGATAGCCGGAAACTGATTTACATGTACCTAGCCAATGATGTCATCCAAAACAGCAAGAAAAAAGGCCCAGAATTTGGGAAAGAATTCGAGACTGTTTTGCCGAAAGCTTTCGATATCATGAAAGGATTCGACGCGAAAACTCGTGATCGACTAAGTCGATTGATTGCCATTTGGGAGGAGCGAGGCGTATACGACAAGGCCCAAATCAGAGAGTACAAGATGGCTTTAAACGGCAAGATTCTAAAGAGAAACCATACCAGAGACGTCGAAACACCAGCCCCGAAAAAGAAAGCCAAAGTGGAGGTGGAAAAAGTATGAAATTACAATATTGAGTCATTTTTTCCACTGTTGGTATTTTTTGGATGCACTTTTTTTATGTTGTAGAAAAAGTTATCTTTGCAAGTAATATGTGTAAAAATAATGTTTCAAGTCGTGTGATGACTTGATTCATCATTTGTTGAAAAACTGTTATTACACTAATTTTGGAATCTAGTATTTTCTAAACTGCGGACTTGATAAAGTTTAAAAAATTTTGAGATGTTTATTTTCTAAAAATGTTTTCACTTGTTTTTTTTTTTTTTTTTTTTTAATTTTAGAAAGTGGAAAAGAAAAAAGTGGAGACTGAAGTCGAAGTAGATGGCACCAAAGAACTGCATGTGATGCTTAGCCCAAAAACGCCTGCAGGTGATCCACCAGAAACTGAGGAACTTGCCAAAGCATTGCAGGTTGTTGTTAAAGTACAATTTTTTAACTTTTACAATAAGTTTAAAAACTTTGAACTTGAGAAAAATTGTAATTTTGGAAACATTTGATTTATTGAAAGGTTAATCAACTTTCATAAATAATACATAAAAATCCCACAAAAATGGTCTGAAAAAAACAGAAGTTCAAAACCAAGAATCAAACCTCAAGTTTTTTTTTTTAGAATTTAATAATGGACATTTGAAAATCTGAATTGTGAAATAACTGGAGATTTGAATTAAAAATGCACAAATTCTGAAAACTTTTTTCAATGTTAGCGAGGATGTAAAAAAGTTTAAATTACATTATTTAATGAAAAAAAGGTTACATTTTAAACAATTGTAATTGTTCGATTTTTTAGGATTTGGAGAACACGGCGTCTTCGGATGCCGCGGTGCGAGAGAGAATCGCTTCCCTTCCACCGGAAGTTTCAGAGGTTTCGCTTTTGGCGAATCTCGCGGATAGAGCAGCAGCGGACCAATTGAGCACTGCTGTCAACGAAGCTGCCGCGCTTTTGGCAGACTACAATGGAAGACTGCAAGCGGAAATGGAAGACAGGAAAAAGCTTCTCACCATGCTGAGAGATTACACTTTAGCTCAGAAGCAACTTCTGACGCAAGCTCAAACGTCTTTAGATGTGAGCAACTAATTTGTAATTTTTCAAGTTTCTGCATTTTTACACAATTTTAGTTATAGGATTTTTAGTTGATTGGATTCAAAGTGTGATTCGAATCCAATAAAAATCAAATTTTATAATGTCAGACTTCAAGAATTATGAAGTTCTAAAAGTTGAAAATGAAAATTCAAATGTCTGGAGATTGTAATTCTCAAATTTATTCCGAAATTGAAATAAAATAAAATTGCCAAATTTGACAGTGTCAACATTCCAGAATAATATAGTTTAAAAAACCGAGAATTAAATTAAAAATCTTATTTCCAGGAACACAAAGAAAAACTGAGGAAAGTTTGCTTAGTGAGAACAGAAGTCAAGTCCCACATATCGAACCTTCCAGATCTGACGCAATTACCAGACGTCACCGGAGGACTCGCGCCGCTGCCTTCGGCCGGTGATTTGTTTTCCCTTCACTAACCAAATTTTTGTTACTATTTTTAAAAACATTTTAACAAGTTTATCACGAAACTTTTTCTCCAATTCGGATTCCTTTGTAGTCGCTTTCAACGTTTTGTTAAACGTTTTTCTTGTTTCTCTCGACATTTGCAAATATAAATGACTGAGAAAATGACATCTTGAAGGATGTAAATATTTTTTGTATTATGCCGACTTGATCGGAGAAAGAAACATGATCACAGCTTTCACAAATGTGAACTTTAAAAAGTTAGATTTTAAGTTCGTCTTTTGAAAAATTAGTTTTTAGCGCGAAAAAGATCTTGTATTTTATTCGGGCGTTTCATGTTGTTGACCCATGCGTATAATCATGTTTGAGCTCCGAGAGAAATTGTCACCGCTCTCTTGTAAATATGGGAAATGCGTAATATTCGAGTTGATTGATAAAATGAAGAGGATTTTTCAAGCGCACGGGAAAATTTTAGTTCGCTACTAGTGTGATAATTGCTGTTGTTACACTAGGTGCGAAATGTAATCTGAAAGAATGTCGAAAAGCGTTCTTTGCGATTTGAGTGCATGGGTGGATTGAAAATGTGTCTGAAACCTGATGTTCGCTCATCGGTTATATTGTATGAAGATATATTATTATATTTAAATAGAGAATTTAAGTGTTGAAATAAACCATTGGCTTGTTCTTTTCCATATTCTGAATTTCAAAATAAAAAAGGAAATCAAACATTTTAAGTTGAAATTTCACATCAGAATACTATGGAATACATATTGAAAAAATGACAAAAAATGGAAGAAATTCTAAACTTCCAGCACACATTTTTCTCATTTTTGCAGTCATATCCCACGATTTCGGATTGAATTTTATACACATGGAAAAAAAAATGTAGACACAAGAAATTAAAAAATTAATTTTATTTTCTAGACATGAAAAACAATCATAATCTCCAATATTTACTACACTTCCCATGTAAAACACATACATATTGTCGATAAAATTCATGATACTTGCAAAAAATGTACGCATTTTTTCCACTTAGCAGGAAAAAACGAAGTTCATAAATAGTGTATGATATATTATGATTTATGATACAAGGTGAAAAAGCGAGCGATTTCGAATGAGTGTAAATATAGTTACCTTGAGCGTAATTTTATTAAAAATCGTGCTTTTACACCTTGTGGCATACTGTTTTTCTATATTCCTTGAAAAAATGTCCTTTTTACACAAATGGTCACATTTTCGAACATTACAGAACAAAAATATCATTACACTAGTTACGAAATGGGCTATTATTAAGAACGACAGAAAATGTTGATTCGCGGGAAAACGTCGACTTTCAGACATTTTGTACTCGATGATGGACAGCGAAATGTTTGCTGGAACGGACCCGAGGCAGCAGCGCAAACTGCTCGAGCCATTTTTTGTCGTGGGGGGAGGTAAACATTTGCTAGGTTTCGTGGGGATGAGGCGGCCGTGTTGGCTTTAGGATGAGTTTCCCAGTGTCATCACAGCTCATGTTAAAATCACCTAAAACGCTCCTCGCGCGTTGCGTTATTATGCTTGGCGCTATGACTCGCCTGTGGATTCCCAATAGAAATAAGATAACTGCAAAAAACAACCAAATTATCGTCAATATAACCAGTACATTCCACAGCCAGTGTGGACATAATTCTTTGTATTAGTTCTTTTCTGCAAACATTTTTTGGAACAAAACTATAATTTTGTTTTATTTGGGAATTAAACAATTTTCAGTTTGATGAATTTGCAAATTGTAAAATAAGGTAACAAATAATATGAAAATTACCTAATAATATACTAGCAAACGTGAAAAATGGATGATTGCAGAGACTTTGTGTGAATGAAACTGCCGAAGTGTTGGGATCCGTGAGCCAGTGCCATGCTCCCACGGCTGTGCACACGGAAATTGAAGTCAAGAGTACTGTAAAAGTAATTGTTACAATTTTATCAATTATTTATCATCATAAAATTCAGATACAATACAGTTGACTGTTGCTTACAGAAACACAATTATTACAATGTTCATAATGTCCAATTTTCATCTATTTTTGAATTTAAACAATTTTTTGGACTGTCGAATTGATGATTTTTAAATTTATTGATTTTTTTAGTTTTTTTCTTATTTTTAATTTCCAAGCCAAAAATGTTTCCATAAGTAAATGTTTACTGTGAATTTAAAAAATTTAATTGCGAGTTCGTTTTCAAAATTAAATGTGATTCATACTTCTCCATCGTAATGTCGCTGGTTGCAGACTAGAAATCACTTCAGTCAACCTTCTTTCGAAAGCTTTCAAATCTGAAAAAAAATCAGCAATATTTTCTAATGTCCACATTTTACATGAAAAGTAAATAATTAAAAAAATGGAATCAATGTTCGTGAAAAAATGAAATTACGAATTTTATTTCACATAAAAATTATTTCAGGTTATGTTTATCGCAACCAAGCAAATAGCTGAGACACTCGTAAATTTGCAAAACACTGGGGAAAAAAATGAAGCGATAAAAAATGCGAACGAGAAATTTAATTCCCAAAACATTTTAAATCTAGAAATGACATCAAAAAGTTGTACTTTGTCCATATTAACCTTCGCAAACCGTTTGATCCAGTGACATTGTCAAGGAATTATCAGAAAACGTCGTTTTTCGTCAATTTGTCGCATTCGGTAAACACGGCGTCGTGAAACCGAATGATTTAAATTTATCGTAAGTCTATTTTCGCAGAATTAACGTATATAACACTGACACTTGACAATGAATACATCACATTGTTTATTTTCTTTATTTTTATATTTTTTTACGTCATTTATGTAGCGATCACAATGAACCCCGAAGGTCTACGTTTATCTCTTTTGCACTCACGGAGTGCGAACGAGCATACGGAGTGTCATACCCCTGCGAACGAGTAAACATAGACCTTCGAGGGTCATTGTGTATAGGCCTTTACACGCTTCTTGCACGCCATCTTGAAATGAATCGATACTACTGATATCGAACAATCGATCGACATTCAAACTTTCTTCGAGGATTTTAACGAATTTTTGAAAAACTAGACTAGAAAAAATTTTGACAGTATTCAGAATTCTCCGTATTGTTTCATAATTTCAGGCGTTTCATTGTAAAGTATCTCAAAATTTTTATGATGCTGGAATTGTCTAAATTTACTATTTTCAGTTCATTAACTGAAGTTTCCAATAGATTATTTCGTTCGCTTTCGAGTTTTCCGAGATTAGGAATGTCCACATTTGAAAACTTATCAGTTGTGACATCGCATTCTGAATTCTCCAATTTTCAGATTCTCATCTCTTCGACCTCCAAATTTAATGTGAACATTGTTTTTTGACCTGATGCCCTGACGACGAGATCGGCATCGATTAAAGACGGCGCTGTAAAATTCCCAAAAGCTTGTTTTTCCAGTTACAAGATTGTTATAAAATTTTTACACATATCGAATTTTTTCATCTAAAGTTTAAGACAAGTTAATTAAAGATGAACTATTTTTTCAAGGGTGATGAACTGATGACGAGCAGAATTTTTTGCATTATGGTAATTTTTCCGAAAAAACATGACGTTATAGGAGAAATTTGGGAATTACGTAGAAAATTTTTATGGGAATGATTTATTATGTCTTCCGGACCATGAACAAGGCTCTTTCATTCAAAAGATTTGCTTTTTCACGGTTGAAACTCGATGGCACAAAAGTGCGAGTGGAGCGAGGAGTGGAGTTAAATCGTCCGCTAATTCAGCGATATCTTAATGCCGATTACGCTACAAATCGCAATAAATTAATTGCGAAACTCGCTTGTTTAAGGATAATAGGTTTACGATTGTGGGGTGATAAGAGCGTGCCAGGCGAATTACAGAGAATAATCGTAGTCATTACTTTTCCACGCGGAAATTTTCTTTTCCTCGTTCCAGGGAAAGTCGCGATAAAAATTTGAATAATCTAAATCCCTTATTATTTTGCTAATGCTCGCTTTCGGATGAGTAGATCCAAAAAATCCAGAAAGTTGATGGTTGGATAGTTTGTCCGAATTTGATTTTCAAACTTTCGAAAATCTAAGATATTTTTACGTAATTTGAGATTTACGAATTAAAATAATGATCTTACATTGTAATCCTGAAATTCATTAGTATACACATTTCGCGTGCAAATGAAAGCGAAAGTAGTTGTTTCGTAACTCGCAATTGGACATTACTCGAGGTATCTTCTTGTAATGGGTTTAATCCTTATTCTCTTTGCGGAATAATCGAGCAAGAGACACGGATTACCTCATTTGATTGCTACCGTGAAACGGAAAAAATCCGTGGGGTTCATTTTCTTATGCGAATGCAGGAAAAATGAACCTTATGGCAATTATTATAGTCATGGCTGTTTTCCGATTGGTTGGTCGATCAATCACAGTGGCTATTTTGAATTTTCAAATTCCTCGCATCGCAATTGGTTGGCTCACAATAACTATATTCAAAATTTCAAAATTCTCACCAATCACAATCAGTAATTTGCATTTTCAAATTACTCGCATATCACAAGCGAAATCGTGATGGTTGATCGACAAATGGCCATACTTCGAAATTCAAAAATTTCATAAAATTGGTTCGACAAATCGCAAAGCGTCATTTCACACCTCCCGCCGAAAAAAGGACTTAAGAAAGCGGTAATTGGCGACCGTGAAAACTTGGGTCAAGTTCAATCAACACTTGCCTCGCATTGTTGACATTGGTTGACATTCGGAACGCACCCGCCGGTAATGGCTGTTCTAACTGGTTTTGTTTTCTGGTCATTATTGTAGTGTCGTCGGGGGAGGTAAATGACGTGTTGGAGGGGAGGGTACTTGAATTGCCCGAAATGAACGGCGGCGCGTTGTCATGCCAGTTACGAAGTGTGCGCTCGTCAAGCAATCAAGTGCCGAGTTCTTCCGAGCTTGAAGCTTTCAAACTCACCTCGTCTCGTGGCTTGTTTTCGATAACGAACTACGATGGTCGAAAATGGTATCGGGGCCGAGAAAAAGTCACCCAGCCAACAAGGCATCGTCAACGACGACGATCCCAAACTGCAAAGTGAGTTTTTGCCGCTTTTTCGTTTCGCCATTTTTGGGGTTACACTGTGCTTTTTTGGGAGGGAAGTACATTGTCAAAAATTTGGACGATGAAAATTTACTACTGTTGGATTTTCGGCGTTTCGGGGAAATTCACAGAAATGACCGTTAGGTACACATTGTGTAGAAAGTGCTGATTTTTATTCGTAATTTACGGTCGGAAAATGTTATAATATTGTGTTTTTGTATTCATGTGAATGATTATTTTTGGGTATGACAAAGTTAGTCGATTGTTAATTATTACAATTATCATTATTCGTACATTGACATACTTAATTTATTGTTTTCGGGTCGTGATATTTTTACGCTTGAAACATTAATTTATGGCGATTCATACATTTTTTTTTAAATCTGGGTTATGGAATATTGAATTGTGGGTGAGTTCAAAATTGGGATGATTTATTTTTAGGAAATTAAGTCGAAAAATTCTGTAGTTTTTTTAAATGGGGAAATCGTAAAAATGTTGAGGTTTAACTAATTCTGGCTTGGTCACGTGTCGCGATGTCACATTGCCGGCGACACGAGTGAAAGCGCGCGCTGGAAAAGTCGCAATTGCGCTCGCGATTTTGGCACGTTAATTTCGTATCTGTTGACCTTTCTTTTTTCGAATCGCTCGTTACGAAACTCTGTTTGATAATTTTTGAAAAAAAAAGTTGATTTTGTTTGACGTGTTTCGGGATTTTTTTTCGTAACTTTTAGGGAAAAAAAGGAATTGGGTTCAAGGGCGTAGCGAAGATTTTTTTCTGGGAGGAGCATTTTCTTGATTACGAAATTTTTGTCAATTTTAAGTGGAATTTGGAAATTTGGAAGTTTTATGATTTTGACGTTTGAAAGTGTTTGGAAATTGGAAATTTTGCGAGATTTTGAGTTCGGGAGATTTTGGAATTTTTGGAATTTCGAAGTTTTGCGATTTAGAAGTAAGCAAATCGTAAAGTTTTAGAATTTTTTATGTTCTAAGAGTTTTGAAATTTTTAATGTTCGGAAAATTATTAAGTTTCGGAAATTTTGAAACATGCATAGTTTTCGAGAATTTTTCATATTTTCGGAGTTTTTTAGATCAGGAACTAACAAATTTTGGATGTTTCGTAGTTTCGGATTTATCAGAAATTTTAGATACTGGAAATTTTGAAGTTCTGAAAATTTGGAGTTTTGAAATTTGAAAAATTTGGAAGAATTTTAGATTTTTTATGAATTTCAAGACATTGTGAATTTTTGAGTTCGTAAAGTTTTGGAATTTTCAAAGTTTCGGAAATTTATTAATTTTCGAATATTTTCAAAATTTATAAAAGCTGACATTTTTAAAGTTTTGATGAACATTTTGATAAATTCTGAAGTTTTCGAGAATTTCGAGGCATTTCAATAGTTTGGGATTTCGTAGTCTTAGAAATCTGTGAAGTTTTTAAAAAATGAAAAAATTTTCGAAGATTTGCATTAAGAATTACAAAATTTCAAATATGCTGTAGTATGTTCAAAAATGGTAAGTTTACAAAAATATACGAAGGATTTCAAAATTTGGATGTTATTCCCTTCTTAAAATTTTCTAAAATTGAAAATATCTCAAATAAAGTTCAAAAAATTTTTAAATTTTTATTTAAAATTCGAAGTTTACATGAAAAAGTTTAAAATTCGTATATGTAGAATAAATTTCAAACTTGGAAAATTCTTATTCCAGAATAAAAAAACCAACGTATAAAATGAATACTCAGAAAGTATGTAATTGTACGATACTGGAATTAAACATAAACAAAATTTGGAATTTAGCTACGTGGAAAATATTCCCTCAGTATTTTTTAAAATATTATCTTCTGGAAATTTGACTTCAAATTTATTACAGTTGAAAATATCCCATAAATGTTCATTCATCGTAAACTAAAAACGGAAAAATAGTGCGATTGTAATAAATGGAGCACGTGAGTCGCTCAATGTATCAGAAACTAATTATTCTCGAGGTGATACCGGCATCATTCATTATGCAATACGCCGATCATTTATAGCAAACAAACCTGTCCAAGAATATTCGCTTCCGGTTTAAGAAAAACCTGGTGCACATGGTTAATGACTTTGATAAGGCAATTTCCTCAATTACTTCGTGAAAATTATCATTTACAATTCTAATGATATTTACAATTTTTTTTGGATTTCGGGAATTTTGAATGCTTATTTTTGAGATTCGAAATGATAGAACTATAATTTTCGAGCTTAAAGTTTATCCAACTCTGATTTTTGACCTGGGAGAGTTTAAATTTTTGTTCCTGCACATTTCCGGATTTCGAAATTTATAAATTCGAATTTTAAAATTTTCAAAAATGCAACATGAAATTCGATGATTATACGGTATTAAAACCTGAAACTTGAAATATTATCGTTTTTTATTTTTGACTTTTTTTTATATTTGGGTTCGGATTTTTCTTTAAAAAAAACTCCGAGTTTCCAATTTTGTAGAATTACTTTTTTTTGTTTCGAAAATATAATTGCAGTTTTAGTTACACAAAAACGCATGGAGTTTTTGTGTAACTAAAAAAAGTTTTTCGAAAATTAAGGATAACTTTCAGAATTCGGAAATTCTTGAATTCGAGTTTTCGATTTTTTACTGCACATTTGGATTTCTTAATTTGTGAATTAGTTTTCAAAAATTTCAAAATCCTGAAATTTCATATTTAAAGCGTGTATTAAGTTTTCAAATATTTTTTCATGTCCAATCAGAATATTTATATTTCTCGATTTTTTAATTTTTGATATAAATATTTCGAAAAAATTTTCTTGCATCGAAATTTTTTGCATTGGAGTATCGAGGGGAAATTTTTCCATCCGTAATTATTTCAGCTCTGTGTCAAAAAACATAATGACAATTTTTGAATTGGCAAATTACAATAAAATAAGTGATGGTAAAAATATCGTAAATTTTGCTAAATTTATTACGCGATGTATATTTTATTTTACAAACCGTCATTTCTAAAACGTGACAATATGTATGACGTATTTTCATCAGATTGTTCTAATTAAATGAAATCTAGTTTATTTCCGTTTATTTTCATGACACGATACAAATTTTGATTAATTGAGTTCAACTTATTGATTAGTCGGCTAGGAAAACCGTAAGAATCAAGGTTGCGAGAGATAGAGAAATATAAAATCATTTTCTTGAAACTTTTACCGTTTTGTAAATTAAATATTGATAAAAATAGAAAAAAATGGAAAGTTTGATTGATCTTAAATAATAATTTGACGAAATTTGAAAATTTTCAATTTATAAGAATTTTCGTAAATTTCTAAAATAAACACGTTCTTGACGGATATCGAAATGTTGAAAATAAAACATTTCAGTTTCGCCTACATGAATTTCATAATTTACGAAATTCCAAATTTTCAAGCTGTAAAATTGTCGAGATTTTGAGTGCCTGTACAGAATAATTTTCAATTATTCAAAAATTAAAAATGTGTGAAAATACGACATTATCCGAACTATGTTCAAATTTTGAAATTCTCGAATTTGTCATTAAAATGAAAAATTCCCAGTTTTTAATTCTCAAGAATTTTAACTCGATGATTTTATATCTTCAAAATTAATTAATTTTAAACTTATTTAAACTTTATTAAATTTAAACTATCAAAAATTTTCGATAATGCAAAACGTCGAAACTCAAAATTTTTGAGTCGCTGTTAGAAATTTTCTACTTTATATTATGCTATCTGATTTCAAGAGCAAGTAATTTGCGACTGTTGATATAAAAAGATATTTACGGAACTAAAATTGATATTTCCCGATTATCTTCCTGGAAGAGTTGAATAAATGCCGTCGTAAAGTGAAGCATGTTTTAGGCACGTGTCGCAATTTAGCAAGTGCATTATCTGCATTCACATGTGCTTTCGCGTTTTTCAACTCGCCTTAACATGGATCAATGATTAGGCAAGCAAACCGCACGATTCACACTTGTGCGTTGCATAAACGCGGTAAATTGATTGTTCCTCCGTAATCAGCGAGGCGTAATTAGCGCAACTGAACATCTCGATACCTGAATTTAAAATTTGATAAGGTCATTGACACAAGGGGTTTTCCAATTAATTTTATTCTCGATCATTTTTCGAAAACTTGAAAGATTTTAACAAATGGATTGAAATTTCGAAACAATGTCCAAAAATCATCGAAGTTTATCGAAAACTTGTACTGTAGCTAATCTATAAGTACCTATAAAAAACGCATTAAATTTTGAAAAAATTTTTCTACAATCTCGATAATTTTTATTACGTTTTTTAAAATTTTGAAGAAATCAGCACTATGGAGGTTCAATAAAATTCGGAAATAGTTTGAAATTCCAAGGAGTCCTACTGAATTTTATAGATTTT
>JAPYZK010001807.1:0-17990 GCA_030522785.1 Platygaster equestris | reverse complement strand
TCCTGTCCCAATACCTACAAATGGCGCGGTTCAATTGTGGTCAAAAAACTAGTGGTGGGGGAATGGGATCAGCTATCCAGTGTATTATACAGATCAGTGGTTTTGTTGTTCTCTCGGTTTATGTTTTGGTTGTTACCTTCTACACATGCATATATATTCATTAAATAATCATATGGATATCTATGTCTCTTGTTAAAGTCGGTAATTGTCAAATGATTATCAAACGAAGTTGAAAATTGCTAAAAATGTGGGCTTCCTTCTGTAACATGCATTAGGTTCATATAATATTTACTATGCAGTTATAAGGTTTTTCGCTGAAAATGAGGGTTTTTCACAAAAGGATATTCAATATTTTGGGTAATGTAAAATTTTCTGTAGAAAAGAAGATACGCGATAATAAACATTCAAAGATAATCACTATATTCGTATTTCAGTTCTGTTACTTTTGTTGACACTTGGCAAATGTCAAGAGGAAAATGTAGAAAACGTCAGTGATGTCAGTCTTGTTGAAAAAAGCAACAGTAAAGTAGTAGATATGACCACGCAAATGGAATCTGGAAATGCGTCACAAACATCGAACCTAACTCATATTTTTGATGGAAATAATAATGTCGAGGAGGAGATGAAAACGAATACCTCACTGAAAGAGGCTACTTCGAATCTGACCAAAGTTTCATGTCTTTTGAATGAAGAATATGGTCCTGTTGAGGTATTATAATTTATTCCTACATAACATGTGGTTATTGAAGTTATTGAAGAACAAGAATTCAAAGTCAATAGTCACAAAATTTGAGAATTCAGAAATGGTATAAAATTAATGTATTTTTCACTTATGATTTATGTTCACTTCCACAGATTATCAATGCTACAAAATTGCATAGTCTTATTCTTGAGTTCGGATCCTTTTCAAAAGGCAAAAATTTTAAAGAAGGAAAGCAAATACCTGGCCCTTGCATGCTGATCATGTTCTATGCGAAATGGTGCATATTCAGCAGCCAAGCTGCACCTCATTTCAACGCTTTACCCAGATTTTTTCCCAACATCAGAATTGTAGCCATTGACGCGATCAAGTACCACAAGTGAGTCCATGAATTTAGTATTCTTCCAAGCTTTAGGAAGTAAGCCGGAAAAAGTAAGTGACTTATATAAAAAAAAAATGTATCTTTTGCAGTTTCAATACTCAATACGGAATCGTTGGCGTCCCTTCACTCATGCTGGTACACAGTGGAAAACCAGTGGCTAAATTCAATGACACTTCTTACACTCTTGAAACATTCTCAAAATTCCTGACAGAAGTAACAACATTGCAACCTAATGAATCGTTGTACGTTACTTCAGCAGATTTCAACAAACCTCTTTCAAGTGTCCCTACGAATGAAATGGACATGTTTCTTATTTTGTCTTGGCTATTCTGTTTTGCTTGTGCCTTGTATTACACGTTGCAAAGCCACTGGTGGCGGCAGTTTGTTGAGTTAATTCAAAACACTTGGAGGGAAAGTAACGCACAACATGAGCATGCCGATTGAGTTACTACTGTAATTGGTATTTTGTACATAACGATTGTTTGATTATTTAGATTGGTCATTAATTATTTATTGTATGATGATAATCCAAATGGTCATTTCATTTAGAAAAGTCAATTCGTTATTATATATTTTTGAGTACAATCAATGCGAAGTGGTATCTAGTGAGACTAGACTACGAATTTTCAATTCAAGCAAAACAAAATCATTTATTGACTGGAAAATGAATTGAAGTGTGAAATATTGTAAATGTCGAGTGCGAATGCCAAATAATGGGACATGAACTTAATTGTATGGTTGTGTAATAATAAATAATATTATGTTTTTTATATGACACGAAACTTGATTTAATTGTACCTTTCGGTTAAGTATCCCTGGAGTAATTATTATTCGCTCCATGTATATTTTCAAATAGGGAATTACAGACTTTTTGGAGGAAAATTCAGTGTAATAATAAAAGCGGTACTTGCAGAGGTTGCAGAATGTTTTTGGTAACTAAAAAAATAGTATCTAATTTGAAAATGATACAAGTATTATTGGCAATTTCATTACATTAGTGAAATAGACAAAAAGGGCACTTGTAAGATATTTCATTCACATGTTTCAATATTAAAATTGGTTTAATTTTTCCTCTTTGATTTAAGGTTCAAAAAATTTTCAAATTCGGATTTAAACGTGTTGAGTGTCGAATTCCCAAAAATCGGTTTAATAAATCACAATTCGAAAATCATAAAAAAAAACATGAAATGCCTATCCAAACAAATTCAATAACGAAAGACCGTCAACAATAAAACCAATAAATTCAATCAAAATACCTATTTATTTATGTATAATATATACAAACACGCCTTACTCCTCTTCATCCGAAGAATCTTCATCAGCCTCCTTGATCCACTTAATAAACGGCTCCAGCGTTTTTTTCACAACAGCAGATACATCTTCTCCTTCCCCACACTTATCGTACCACTCCAAAATAGCTTCTTCGGATAACAAATCTTTATCATAAAAAAGATGGACCAGATACTGAAGAAAGCCAAGAAACTCCTGCCTCGTCATCGCGATTTCCTCAACAGCCCTCAAACAATGACTCTGCGCATCCTCCGTCCTGATGTAGTTGACGAAAATGGGATGAAAATACTCGACCATAAGTTTCAAGGTCGACTGGTACGACTTGATCGTCAATTCTTCATTCTTTACTTCAGACAAATAATACACAGGCAAATTGAGGATGGCCTTGACAACGTAAAATGTGACGTCGTTCATATTTACGTTGTAAGCGTATCTCGAAGAATTGATTTCCAATATCAAATTATCAGTGGCGACCTTACAATCGTAACCACGAAGCAGGCTCTCCGAAACCTCCGAAAAGAAAAAGCTTGTATCGTCGGACATGACCGAGGCACGATCCGTGTCATTGTCGTTGCAGCCACTACTGCTGAAAATTTCATCGTCGTCGTCGTCATCAGGAGGGGCTTCACCATTGCTCTTGGCGCCCTTGAAAAATAAAATAGTTTCTTTTGCCTCAGCTTTCATCCCTGTGCAAGAAAGGGCTCCTTGTTCATCTTTTTCAATGAAGAAATCAGTGTACTTTCCATCAGCTTTCAAATTTGTGCCTTGGGCTACGATGCACCCGTCAATTTCGGAATTTCTATGCAAATGGCAATGATCGAAAACAATGCTTTCTTCAACTTTGACGTTGTCTTCGATGGTGAGATTGGACATGACGTAGGAATTTTCGATGTGCACATTTTCGCCTACTTGACAATCGTCGCCGATGACTGACCTAGAGATGAGACTTCCTTTGCCTATTTTCGTGTTTTTTCCTATTATGGAGAAAGGCCTCAAGTTGCAACCTCTGGCAAGATTCGCGGTTCGGTGTTTGTAGGTGTTGCCGGACAAGTGGACGGCGTTTTTCATAGAGGGTAGAGCGTCGGGTACAAGGGGGTAAGAGCGGCGTTGGAGGACGTCACAACTGGCGATGTCGTACGCTTTCCAGGACACGATTGGGAGTGCGTAGTCTGCCATGTCCAGGGGTTCCCAGTAAATCCGGGAATCTTCAATCTCCTCGTTCATTAAGATACCTTTGATGAAATCGTCCATTGTCTGTCAAGTCAAAAAACAAAAAAAAGGTTACAAGTTTGTTAAAACATTTAGTCATGATTTTCACAGTAGAATCTAGGCACATTTTTTTCCTGACGTAAACTGAAAGTTGGTTGCGAGATTTGTGATTTTTGGTGAGATGGAAATAGCGTCATGAAATTTAAATAAAAAAAGGAAAAAAAATTGTACTTCCGACTCCAATGCCTGTTTGGTCATTAAAAATTAATAAAATAATAAACCAAGAAATAAAGAATTTTACATTATCCAATTACATTTGCAAATCAACAAAATTCAGAATATACAAAATAAAAATTGAACCAGAACTACTTCCTTGCAATAATGACCTGATAATCAAAATTGTCAGAAAACAAGGACAAGACATTTGGAGAACAGATGTAGACATGAGAATCCATCAAATTGGTGCACATCTGTGTTTTCCCACGACAAAGAAAGTTGTGCAGTTCGACTTGCACTTTCTTCTGAGTCTGCGAAAACTTTTGGCGAAACAAGAGCCTCCCGTCGCTGGCGTCGGATAGTACGATGCAAGCTTCGTCCTTGAGTTGTGATCCAAGGACGAAGCCCATATCTTTCATCAACATGGTCATCGCAGTGCCAGGGTCTTTTTCTCGTTTCAAGCGATGCACATTGTAAAAGCGTTTGAGGTCGATGTTAGTGAGAGCATTGCCCCGGATGAGAATGAAATCCCCACGGATGCATCCTTTGGAATCCACGTCCCGCAAAGCATCCCCGAAAGATCGACAACCGTCGTTTATCAGCAGGCTCAGATGTTTATCGAATTGTTTGGACTTGCAATATTTTTTCAGATCATCCACATAATTGCTACAATACAGATAAACGTCCTTGAAACCGCACTTGACAACAGTTTCCACCACGTAGTCCAAAAGGGGGACGTTGGCGACGGTCAGCAAAATGCTGGGCAACGCATTTTCCACGGGTTTCAGAGTGCTCGTGAAGTCATCCGCCACAATCAGGATTCGCGGATCGTCTTTGTTTTGATAGTCGAATCCGTCGCACTTTTTCGCCATTTTTTAACACTTTTCTTGGGAAAATGATGTGAGAAAATACAAATACATTGACCGTATTTGAATTAATTCTACCTTTTTTATTACTTTTGTTGATTGTCCTTTAATAATTTTGAGGTGAAACAATCAGTGTCACTGACGACTGCTGACGACACCAGACGACACTGACCTGTCACCTGTGCCTGTGCTGACCTGCACGACTGCACACGACTGTGCACGACTGCACCAGACTGCTGCACTGACCAGTGTTGATTTTTCAAGTAAGCACAAGCAGCACAAGTAAGCACTCGTGCAGCGTGTCAACTTTGGGACGAGTTTATTGTTGATGTTCGGAACGCATTCCTAGAGATTCGTTATATCTAGGCATTTTTCGTTCATTATGTTGGTACACTCCAACAAAATGTACGAAAAAAATCCCCCAATTTCTGCAATGTTTACAAACACTGTCATGCATGTTTTTATTGACATTTCGATGTGTTTCAATGAAAAGTGAGACGTTTCGTCAAATTTTCGATGTCTTAATAAATAATTTATGCGAAATCAATTGAAAATTAAATGCGAAAATCATCGCGCGTTTTTTGTGGAAACTGGTGGTTGATTAAATGCAGTAATAGTAAGAATGAACCAGGAATTCTAATGTTACATATACATCTTATTTTATATTTATTTATTAATCCTCCATTTATTATATAAATGTTAAGAACAAGTCCATTATTTACAGAATGAAAAATAAATATGCCTGCGGGTCGGCGCTTTTCCAGCGGACGAAGCAATAATGCAGCCGCCAATTTACCATCGCCTGCATGTAACAACATTAACGCTACCACCACAGGCACCATTCCCACTGGAACTACAACAATGAGTTGTGTGTGGACAACATCAAGTAGCGGTGGAGCAGCGACAATAGCAGAGGAGAAAAAAAATACGAATCAAGTTGCTGCTGTTGGGGCACAAACAATGACAACGCCGAAACACGTACCCATTCCAATAATTCCTGTACAAGACGAGCTTAGCTTTGAGGCCCTTTCCCTTCTGATATCAATTATCGCCCTTTCTTTGCAACTCCTGCATCTCTATAGAAGCACCTGGTGGCTTCCTCAGTCTTACAACGCATATACAATGGTTAATTTTATTTTTTTTTATTTATTATTGTTCTAAATGACACTTTTGTATTTCTATTGTTCATTGACAAATTGTAATGCAGTCTTGGGAACCATGCAAAACTACAATAACATTTTTTGTGGTTTGAAAAAAAATTGTTCAAAACTGTGTTTCTTGTCTTTTTTTTTATAATTGCGTGAAATTGGAATCCAAATTCCAAATAAAATCATTATTTTTTTAAATTGCATCTAATAATTTTCAAAATTGATTTTCAGTCAATGAAAAATTGAGGTTCGGAATTTTTTAATTTCACTGCCACCTACATTTCCGATGATTTCTCAAATCAATTCATTTTCAAAATATCAATATTAGATTTTAAAATTTGAATTACATGATTTACATGAATAATAATTATGAAAAACTCGTTTTTTGACTTCACAGAATTTTTACCTCATAGATCCATACACTTTGATCCTCATCTTGGTCGTCATATCGACAAGATTTATCCACGCATTGCTCCAAAGACTGGTAGATTTAACGACCGCATCTTCCTGTTTACATATAGTTCACAGAACAATGAGGTGAATGCCAAAAATGATTAAAATATAAAATATATGAAGTTATACGTAACGTATGAAATTATACCACGATAAAATATCTATTTTTCCATGATTCAAGGTTCGCTCTCGTTTTCTTCGTGCTCGGGATCGTGAGCTGGTGTCTATATTACATGAGCGAGAGACACAATTCGATGAAACTTTTCTACCTCTGTTATCCGTAAGTATAAGCAATTTCAGTTCTTAAATTGGTTTTAGTATAATCTACTTAATATATATAAAGTTACATAGAAAAGTTTACATTTTCAGAAGTGTATCGGTCTACTTGCTCATGTTCGGAGTCAACATTAGACCACTTTTTCATACTTCCAATGTGGCGTGCGCAAAAGATGAGCGTAAGACAAAATTTTTGTCAGGTAATTATGCCAAATCGGAATGTATTTTCACAATTCTGGTTATTCATCAAAATTGACAAAAATTTCATTTAGAGAAAATTTCGATGATTTTTGGGTAGAACATAAAATTTCTTGTATTTATTTGTAATTTTTATTTTAGTAAGGTTTGAGGAAATTGATTTAGTTTTCCAGTTTTTAGAAAGTTGATAATTTTTCCAAATTTTTTACATATGGAATGTCTCTAAAATATACAAAAAAATGAAAATTGAAGTCAGTTTCGATGGATTCTCGTTACTGTAAAAAACTTGAGAAAAATTGTTTCTAATTTTTGTTATCCCTTATTCCAGACAAGCCGTTACACAACTGCTCTTTGAACGCCGCCGTCATACGTTCCGAAGTGTCTGGCCTGCGACAAGATTTCAACCGGAGACTCAAGCAGGCTTTGTTCTCATCCTCGGCTTCGGCATATTTTTGCGGAATAGCGCCCGTCATTTTTGCATCCTCCCACTTGCATTTCAACATCGTCTGGCTGCTCCAGCATGTAATCCTTTTTTGGATCGCCAGACTCAACGCTCATTTTGCTCAACTTTACCCTCTTCGGTAATTAGGGGTCGTCCGTAAATTACGCGACGCAATTTTTGGTATTTTTTTAACCCTCCCCCCCCTCCCCCCGGGTGTAACGTAACGCTGTCTAAAAATACAAAACCATTGTACAAATATTTCCAAAGTTTTTATTGTATTTTTCAATATTATGCAAAATATACATAATATATTTGAAGTTTTGTGTAATTCAGAGTACAGTTTTTGGTATTTTTATAAAATGCACAATTTAAAAAAATTCTTCAATGTCATAAAATTGTTTCAAGTTTCATAATGTCAAAATATTTTATGAATGAAGAAAATACGAAAAAGTACAAATTTGTCAATTTAAAAAAAATGTCTTAGAGTTACTGGAATTTAGAAACAATATTAGAAAATAGTTCAAAAATATCAAAAATGTCTCATGTACATCGAACAATTTGCCGACATTAAGAAAATTTTGAATAAATTACGAATTTTTTACAATTTTACGCTAGGGCACTCCAGTTTTTTGAAAATAATAATAATTGTAACAACATTCAACATCTACACTTACCATTATTATTATTTAAAAAAATTTTGACTACTGTATTGCTCGAGTATAACATTAATTTTTTTGTTCAATGTAGTTATTGCGACGCGTTACACAAAGCCGCGCTTCATTTGGGACGATGGTCGAAAATATCGAGTCACAGCAACAACAACTGTAACAGCCAAAGTGTACAATTTTGGAATGATTCCATTTTGTGGCCACATGGGTCTGTAGTGAAACACAATGATGCTCTGTATTGCTCTGAAGGCCTTTGTACAACTGCTGAGCCTGGAAACTCGAATCACTACAGATTTCATGTAAAAAGCGGTTCTAGCATTATTACAATTATTTCAATTGAAAACGTTTCTTTATCACTGGGTTATTGATACAAAGAAAAATCCATGTTTTTCGATATTCCCAGTCAGTTTTGTTATTACCTGGCAATTAAAATGGCTTTTGCGAGAAAAAAATCCACCGAGCCGGGAATCGAACCCAGGACCTCCCAATTTCCCGACATGAAATTGGGAGGCACTGGGTTCGATTCCCGGCTCGGTGGATTTTTTTCTCGCAAAAACCATTTTAATTGCCAATTAATAACAAAACTGACTGGGAATATCGAAAAACATGAATTTTTCTTAATTATTTCAATGTTAGCATTTTTGTATTTTAATATTTTTAATTTCACATGTTAATAGATAAAAGTGATAACTTTTTTACACGCAGAATAATGAAAAAGTTGATATTGAAGTAATAATAAATTTTCGATGTTGAAATTTCAGTCATGTTTGGTATAATTTCGTGAATTTTCGTCATTTTTTTCAACATTTTTCAAAATAGTATTTTTCCCTGAAGCCCTTCGAAATTTGTAAATAAATTCTAGGATTTCATCAAAATTCCCTTTTTTCTACCTGCAGGTATTATTCAGCAACCCAACATTATTTATGATTCTATTGCTGGGCATTCAACTGGCTCTTATAGCAATGCAGTTTGTACTGATAATGAATATCGTGGAATGGTATCAAGTGTTATCAACGGCTATTCTGATACTGACCAATTTCAACACTTTATTCAAACTCACGAGGGACTACTTGGTCTGCTGGAAAGTCTATCGCGTCGAACGCATTATCCACGAGAAATCCCAAAACGGATTTCCCAACGCAAAGTAAAACCTTATATTTATTGAGCTTGAAACCCCAAAGAACACTCAACATATTTATTCTGCTTTTTGGAACATGCTGTGAGGAAGTTTTTTAATGAATCACGTTATTGTTTTATTGAAACATGGAAAAATTTTTTTTATTGTATGATGAGGGATGTTTTATGTTATAAGGCGTAAATTTTGACGAAATCAACTTGCAGCGTAGTTGAATCTTGTTGCCAGCTTTTTTCCCATGAATTTCGCGCGTCGGAAAAATCAGCGAGTGCCTGAAATGAACAAGTTTTTTTTTATCAGTGACATAAAAAAAATGGATTGAACTACTCGAAAAAAGTACTATGTCGGGAAAAAATAAAAAAAATGATCGAAAATTATACCTTTGCGCCGACGTTTCTCCAAGGCTTTTGATATCCATCGCTCGATGACCTGTCTGGAAATTTTCTGTGTCCCCCAACGCCGACGCCAATGTGCATAACGTACTTAAAAAAAAATCATCAATCAAAAACTCATATTTTCATGTCTATTTTGTAAGCAATGCTCACAAAAGTCATCAAAAAAAGCACAAATTACCGGTTTATCTCGCGGTATATGGACGTTTCGCTCATCATACTGTATACCATCAACCGAAACCGTGACTTTATCAGGTTTCCATATCATCTCGAAATCATGAAAGTCGTCGGACCACAGATCATCAGAAAATCTAGTCCCCCTTTTGTAATTTTCATCAGGTCCAGCCCAAATGACATGATTGCTCAGATCGCGACCGTCAGCTGAACGGAGGTTACGGTTTCCCGTGGAAAATACCACGAAAAGTTGCGTTGTATCGTCAGAATGACCAGAATCCATTGTTCTTTCGTAGTCTTCCAGCCTTGACACCGGGTCCAAGGTCAACACTGCAACATTTTGCACCCTTAAAAAAATCGGAATAATTACGGAATAGTTTGAATGATTCGATGATATAGAATTTGAGTATTTTTCGACTCCCCACCCCCCACCCCCTCCACCCTCAAACATACATTGCAAATGTAAAGGTCGGCCGTCGCTTTTTGGTTGATATTGAAAATATCATATTTTTTCATTGAGAAGAAGTGATATAAAAAACAGCGTCGCTTCCAGAATTTCTCCACCCTAACCAGTTGAGGGCGAAGTTTTCTCGTCCCTTTTTTTGAGCGACAAGAAATTTCTCGAACAAATTCCAATTTTTTAATTTGTCGGAAATCTTGAACTTCCCAAATCTTTCTAAAACATCAAATTTTTTGAATTTTTCGTGGAACTCAAAATATTCAGAATTTTCGAACAATTTCGAACTCAAATTACAAAAAATTTTAGAATTCTTGTAATTTTCTAAGAACTCGAAATTTTCGAATGTTTCGAAAAAATTACAATTTGGGAATTGAAATAAGAACATAATATATACTAATAAAATCTTTCGAAAAACTTGAACATTTTCAAAGATTTAAAAAACTTGAATTCTCAGATTTTTGGAAAAACTCAAAATTTTTCAATTTTTGTGGAAAACATCAAATTTTCGCAATAAAAAGACATCGAAATTTTTGGTTGTGTCCAAAATCTGACAATTTTCAAAATTTTCAGATAACTCCAAATGTCAAATTTTTCGAAAAACCGAATATATCCGAATTTTCAGAAAAACTAAAAATTCGCAAATCTGTTGTAGAACTACAAATTTTCGAATTCCCGAAAAACTCAGAATTATTTTATTAAAAAAAAACTTGAAATTCACGAGTGTTTCTAAAATATAACAATTTTCAAAATTTTCGAAATAACTCCACCATTTAAAATTTTTCAGAAAATCCGATATTTCTAAATTCCGAAAAAACGTTGAATTTCAAAAATTTCTGAGAAACTCAGAAATTTCAAATTTGTAGACCTCAAAGTTCGTAGATTTTGCAAAAAACGATGAAAAATACAAGTATCAAAGATTGTATATAAGCATATAAAGATTGTACCGAATGCAAATTCAATTAGTTTTATTCGAAAAACGCTCTAAACTTAATTTTTTGATGATTATTTTACATAATGAGTGAAACGTCGCCTAAACATCACCTATTGGAGACGTTTTGGCGTCGAAATATCGTCGCTCCCAGCTGGCTAGGGCAGCATTTTAACATTATACCTCCGTCATACTACAGAACAATGAAATAGAAAAATCAATGTAATGACGGGTTGAAAAGCGCTCGACGGCCCGCTTTTTCCGTCCTTTCCACATATTGTTTTGCGCTCTGATACTTTTTTTCATTTTTCACTTTTATTTTTTTTTAGTGACGGACGAAACCCGTCCAGATTTCGTAATCATCAGTGATAGCTTTTTCTCCGAAAAAAAGTGTTACACGGATAAATCCAGTCTCCTAAAGGCAGTTTCGCTCGGAGTTTGATTCGCCCGTAAATAAAACTGAACAAGTTGTTGGTGTCTATTCTGGCGGAGTTGATGGGTGGCAGAATGTCGGCTCCTTTGGGGGTTCGTTGGCATTCTGGTGTGCCTATTTGGCCGGTGCACCTATAATTATGAAAATTCATTTAGTATTGAGTACAGTAATTATGAAACTTGATGGTTTTCGGGAAATCTGCGTACCTGTCCAAAACCATCGTTTCCTGATGCCAGGAGTGCGAATCGGAAAAGTTGCCTGTCAATGATGGCGTGATGAGTAGTTTTCCTTTCTCGAATTTTATATTTTCCGGGCTGTTTCGATAAACCACGAATTCGTAATCCTGTGGAAAATATGTCTCCATGACGGAAAATATGTCATTCTGCTCGGAATTTGAAAGTGTTTATATCTGGACGATATTTATCGCAAGATTTGGGGAATCGTTGAATCTTATACTCACTGGTGCATCTGAAAATCGTTCAATGACTCTCCATCGTGACGCATTCAGATGACTGAAATCGTCTTCAAACACTAATTCTCCCGCGCAAGTTGCGACTGTTTCGCCTTTCTTGTCGTATACAAGAGTTTCAGACGAATCACAGTGCTGACCATTTTCATTTGTTTTCTTTTTCAACTGCTCGGTAGCCAAAGTTCCATCGGCGTTATAGTATTCTGTCGATAAAAATCGATGGAAACACATCGCTTTTTGCAAATTTATTTTTATTTTCGATGAGAAAGTGAAAAAATATGGAATCATTTTGAGGAAATATGAGATTCTTCGAGAATTGTGTTTATTCTCGTAAAAGAGCAATTCGGAATCAAGTGAATTTAATTGATGGAAAATTGAACTGTAATAATAATGAGGGTTACCAGTTACTGCATGTTCTTGATCGATTAAATTGTAGCCTAAACCTTTGTAAATGACATGAATCCAGTAAAAAATGGTATCATCGAGTATGAGTTCAGTAGTACGATCCTCGTAGGTCCATAAACCCCCTCGGGGACTTGTTATATCTCTGGCTATACTTCCGGCTTCTAAGCCTTGGAAGTTTTCGTTCATTTTTACGTGAAAAGCGACCAAAGATATTCCTGATTCGTCTGAAAACACAATACAAGACACACCGAAAATCCAATAGCGTACCAAGATTTTTATCAGGGGATATATTCTTGAGTTCGACCCACTTTATTTTCGATATAAATGTGAAGTAGATCGAAAATAATAAATAAAAAAATCAGTATTTCACATATAATCATCAGTTACATGATAATTATTCAATGTGTCGAAAATAGTAGATCGAATTAATATCATATAATTGATATAATTAATGATTATACAGAAATATAGATTTTTCGATATTTTCGATCAAAAATGTGAAATGGATCGAAAAATCAATATTTTACATGTAAACATTAGTTACACGATAATTATTCGATATGACGAAAATAGTAGATCGAATTAATATCATATAATTTATATAATTAATGATTATACATGAAATATCGATTTTTCGATCTACTATTTTCGACCTACTTTACATGTTCAATCGAAAATAAAGTGGGTCGAACTCAAAAATAGGCACCCAGGGAGGCGCATTTTTTTCTGTACCCAATTTTCATGAATTTCTCTATAAAATGTTGTCATTTTCATTAACTTGTGAATTTCCGGAATATTTGGAATTTTTCAAGATTTCAAATTCAGATTTTGGAATTTTAAAAATTTTGAAGTTTTGTGCCTCGAGACTTTAGAAGTTCGAAAATTCAAAAATTCCAATATTCAAAATTCAAGACATTCAGATTCTGCAGTATTCAAGTCTAAATCAGTAAATATTACATTTAATCATGAAAAATTGAGAATTCCGAAATGTAACAAAATTCAAAACTCACCAGGAATTGAGATTCTTAATCCTTTCGGGTGCAGTGGCAACACGGTAGCCTTTGGTGGTTTATACTTGGTCCCGGCATTAACTTTATTTTCGCTCTGCAGTAATATTAATAAAAATAACTGAAACAACATTTCACCCCCTAATAATAAACGCGTATTATCGAACATACTGCAGTCGACACGATTCGAAATCAGTAGAAAAACAAACAAACTGCGACAATCAATGCGATTCGAAAAAGCGAGTCAATTGTACGCAAATTTTTCCTCGTTTTGTCACTTTTCCTCGTTTTCTCACGCGCATCTTCTTTTATCATTACACTCTTGAACTATGCATTGCAATACGCATGATTGTCAGATGAAAATATTACGCAAAACCGTGACCTCGGGAATGCAGTATTATACTATCGTATGCTCATGACTCTAATAAAAATGATTTGTGAATGATTTAACACGAATTATGCTTCTTTTTCAATTCAGGTATAGATATTTGCAGTTGCATGAGTGAATTCAAATGATTTCGATAGAATATTACGAGCCAAATTTATGTGATTCAAATTTTTTGGTAAGATAACCTTGAGGGTTCTAAAGGTCAAATGGACCTTGAAATGTTTTTTAAACGAGGTTTCGAAAATCTTCATTAAAAATACTCGTGTTTTATGAGGTTTTAAAAATTTTTTGAAGAATCAGGCACGATTTTCAAAATTTGAAAAAATGTTTAAAAAATTTTTGTCGTATTTGTAGGAGCTGCACAAGACTCGAATTATTTCAGTTCAACTCATTTATTTCGTGGCCTCGTCCACCTTACCCCAACTTGCTGCCTGCTGCCTCAATTTCAGAAAAACTTAATCACTCGCGTAAATGCAAGAGTACCATTATAATTTAACTCATTTTTCAACAAACTCTTGAAAGTCGATCGATCGATCGATTGAGTATTCCAACTGATTTGGCTTATGCAGCAAAAAATTGCCTACATTTCGTGCTACGTTCACATACAAACGAAAGTATACTCGCTTAATTAACAACCTCGATAAATTTGATTCTGATAAGAATTTCCAAAATCTCATAAGATTTTTGAATTTCTCGGAAGATTTCAGTTTCTTATCGAAAATTTTAAAATATAAGATTTTGGAAATTCGTCAGAATCAAAGTTACAAGGGACCCACATAGCATTCAATTAAGTCAATTTTTCGTCAATCCAATGCATACACAAGTGACGTTCGAATTGTTGTAGCATAATTATGACGCATCATCCATACATGATTGAACACAATGTTCGAAAAATCAGACATAAATCAAATACTGCAATCATGGTACAATAAATTGTCATTACATCGCTATGTGGGAATCATTTCGCGCAATTAGTCAACTCCAAGCACACATCTTATATCCATACATTCATTTATTACTATCAATAAACTGAATGAACCTTCGCCCACCGACGATTGAGCAAATTACTATCCAAATCCGTAATTCAACAAAGCTGACTTGAAATTACAGCAGCATCGTTCAAACACAATCGTAGCTTACATTTTTCAAACACGGAAAAAACGCTCTCATGCAAATAGAGTAGTAGTAAAGATGGAGCAAACGTCATGCGAGAATTTTCGAAAAAACCGCGTGACTCGAGCTCGTATTGTTATGACATGTAGAGTGACTAACAATAGGTGTATGTATATGAATATAATCATGTTCTGGCAGGTTTCGCGAAAGTCATGCATGTATGTATTGTCGAAAACATTCCGAAATATACGTAACAAATAAATACAGTAAGCTACTACTTTTGTACATAATTTAAATATAATTATGGTCTCGTAACGTCTAATGTAGGCTCGTAATTTTTCTATCTATACTGCGCTCCAGTTGAGTGACTGTTTCGAGAGTACGATAAAATGTCCCGTTTAGAATAGTGATACCAGGGTGGCCAGACGTGGTGATTCACCATTATTTTGGGTCTCATAATCATTAATTTTTATTTACAACTGCCTTCATATAACCAAAACAACCTTTTTTGAAAAATTACACTTATTTTCATCCTTTTTCCCACTATTTTATTCTCCTTAAGCGATTACTTTTTTCATTTTTAGTTTTAAAACGTGATTGTGCAAATATTGACGAATGTTTGAGTGCTTGTGATTCATAGATGGTGTTGTGTTTTTTCATGGATAAGGAAAAATAATTTATTCAACGCCCGCGAGGAATATGTAATTTCGGGGCCCTGCTGAGAGTGGAAGAAATAATGAATTACCTGATTATTGACGTACAGCTTGGGAGAAATACCAACCCGTGGGAGAAGTAACTACTTCTCCCATTTGCTTCTCCCACAGGTTGGTGAAGGGAACATTTACGCAAATGTCGGGGATATTGCGACTCATAAATTACTTTAATGTTGTTCTCAAATTGTTTACTTCTCATTTTTAGATTGTGTTCTAACAGCAATATAGCAATGTGTAAAAAAAAGTCATACTTTGAATGTTAACGCCATCTTGTTTCCAGCGATAATGGAAACAAGATGGCGGACGAGCGACTAGACATATATCGAAACGTCAAATCCCCCAGTCCTAACCTCAACATTACAAGCTGCAATGTTTTTGTTGTTGTTTATAAAAGTGTTGAAAACAATAATGAATTCCGAAGAAAATGAAAGTGACGAAGGCAATGGTTGTTGAATAAAGTATTATGTGCGACTATTGGTCGACGGAGAATATTCCACTCGCGTGTTACTGCACTCGCTACGCTCGTGCATCAATTTCCCGCTCGTGGAATCTTCTCCTTTTCCCACTAGTCGCACAATGTACTATTTCCTTCTCAATCATTCAACAATTATTCAACGATTTCTCAGTCGTACTATCATAGTTCAAACTGATGGTGTGCAATGATGGTACAAAAATGGGCTACTCCAATGATGGCACAAACATTCATAAATGATTGCGACCTCAAAAAATATCTCTAATATCTGAATAATCTGAAGTCAATTATTGGCCCATCATTGTACAATCATGTATGGATTCAATTATTGACGAATGTTCAAGTCTTGACGATTCATGAACTCTAGTATGTTTTGCCTTCGTTCAAAATTCAGAATAGTCTATTTTTCTACACAAGCTCGTCTGGTCACCCTCACGCCTATACCGGGACACTGTTATATAATACGTAATATTCTATATTCATATATTGATGATATATTCCGTAAATCAAGAACATGGCTGTCAACTCGCAATTGATATAATTGCCTGTACAATCATTCGAAATTCCCCTAGCTGCTACTAAGTACGCAGTCATCTTGTCACCCTTGTAATTTTGAACCTTTCCAGGTATCGCATAAGGTTCAGAATTACTCTCCAATACCGATCCATCTTCCACATTTTCCCCTAACTTAGAAAACTCGCAACCAACCTAAAATTCAGATGTACATTTCCAAGGAGATTTCCGAGCATTAATCTACACTGTCGACGAAAAACTCCATCATGCTCTTTTCGTGCAATTCGAGTTTCGCCCATGAAGCTGGCAGCTGCGATCGATTTCATCAAAAACAGTGCCTTCTTCGCAGACGAAACGAAAGTCCAAAACTTGCCGAGAGGTAAAACCCGGCGAACAATAATGGAAAAGCCGACAGTCTCTGGAATCACTGTAAAATTCGTACAGCTGCTTCTCCAGGCAATTGAAACCCGGCAAATTTTTGTTTCCTGTCGCCTTCTTGTCTATGTGTTGAATGGATGTCAGTTTTGGCCGATCCCTCCGCGCTGTCGTCGTGTTAGTTATCGCATTTTTCGTTGCTAAAGTGCCCGAGGGTTTCGGCAATTTTTCGATCGTGGATGAAGTAGTTCTGGGAGTTGTTCCGACCTGGAAATGGAGTGACAGATCAAAAATTAACGTGATTGCGCAGTGATTGACAAATGTTTGAGTATTTGTGGATTCTAGATGGTATTATATTTTTTCTTCCGTCAGGAAAGGTACGATTTTCCGTCTCAATCATTTCACAATCATTGTACCTTCATAATACAAACCGATGGTACAATGATAGTAAAAAAATGAGCTACTACAATGATGGCACCAAAATGAATAAATAATTGTGACATTGGAAAATTCATCCAAAATCTGATTCTTCTGAACTCAACTACTGGTCCATTGTTGGACGATCATTCATCAATTATTGTACAATGATTGACGAATGTTTGATTTTTAGCGATTTATAAATGATGGCATGTTTTTTTCTGCGTCAGGAAAGGTGAAAGTTTCTGTCTCGATCATTTAACAATCATCCTACCATCATAATACAAACTGATGGTACAAAAATGGATTACTCTAATCATGGCTGTGCATAAATGATCATGATCTCGAACAATTTCTCTAATGTATCTGATTCTTAATCTGAATTCAATTATTGGTCCATTATCGTACAATCATTTATAAATGATTCAATTGCGGCAATTTATAAACTACGGTATGTTTTTTTTAAATATACACAAAGATGGCCCTTTTTCATGCACGAAATGTGGGTGCAGAATGCCATTTTTCATTAATATAGTATAACAGTGCGGAATAAGTGTGCGCAAAACGCCATTTTGCGCACTTTTTTTCAAAATATTCTCGCACCAGTTTTCGAAAATATTTAGAGAATGTGAACATTTCAAAATTTCCAAAATTTTCATAAACGTTAGCAAATTTTCACAATTTCGAAAATTTCCAAAATTTCGAAAATACTCAAAATTTCTCGATTTTTTGAAATTCCGCAATTTTT
>JAPYZK010001806.1:0-24034 GCA_030522785.1 Platygaster equestris | reverse complement strand
AATTAATTTCATTCCAATATTATATCAATATTAAAATATATTTTTCAGTGGTTTGACGTGTTTTTGATATTTTTTAAAATTCCCAACAATTTTTGAGTAATTCGAATTTGTGAATTAAAAAAGTATGATTTTGACATCTAGAATTAAAATCAACATCTACCTTTCTGCACAATACCGTATTATATTCGATGTATTCGATTTTGTTCTCAAAGACTACCATCTTAAGGTTAGAAATCGAGAAGAGAAGTATCTCACCTTTAATAGCTCCATTATAATAGTCAAACAGGAATTCGTAGTCAAAGGTTCGTCCAATTTCACTTCGATGTTCGTTTCCGAGTTGGTTTTGACCGTTCTTCTCGCAAACATTGTTATAATTTTTGTAATTCAATTCGGATTGTTTACGTTTCAACCGATTCAAACCTGTTCAAACCGGTTTCATCTATCTACAATTTGCAATATTCGGTCCTTATGCACTTTGGAGTTTGGCAGCTGATGTTCGTCGTACCAACCAACACGACCAACACCAACCAACTCGTTGTAAGCTCGACGACTTCGACGACGGACTTCGACTGACTTCGACCAACTTCGACCAACTTCGACTGTGAATGCCTGAATCCGGGTAATCTAGTCTTGAAGGTCTTGAATCAATCATGAAAGTCTAACGTGTTCTTAAAATTACTTAATTTTCTCTCTCTGTCTTTTTAATATAAATAAAGAGAGAGGAAAACTTCCTGGTAACTCGCGGTTTTCCAGGCACGGTGTAAAAAAACGGTAAAAAATCTCTCCCGCGACCCGCACACGTCAAAAACAGCTGATCTTACATGTGTGCGTGTCCAAAGTGTTTTCCAGTGTTTTCAAAACTTTTTTTGACGTTTTTCCTGACGTTTTGCTCGTTTCGAACATCGACTTCCCTCCCAAGCAATCATTAATCATGATTGATACGCGTTCGTAATTTACGGTGGTGTAAATTTATCGAATCGTGGGATTTCTGAGTTCGTGCTTTATCAATCGTGATACAGATTATTACATATTCTCCGGGATCTTCAAAGTCATGGCCAGTTCCACCAGCACTGGCAATGGTCACAATTTCAAAATCGTCTTGCTCGGTAATTGTGTAATTTTTTTCGTTTCGGTTTTGTTGAGTTGGGACATTTTTTGATAACGATGCTGGTCAACGATGTTCTGGAAATTTTTGTGTTGGTTTTCCTGACAGATATTTTGCATTCGAAAATTTGAAAATCACCCTGGCAGCATCGAAAAAACCGTAGAAAATGGAAAAGCAATGATTTGTTTTTCAAATAAAAATTTAAAAATTCACGTTGCAAATTTGGTGTGTAATCAAAAATATTTTTAGGGGAAGGATGCACTGGAAAATCTTCGATTGTTCTGCGATATGTCGAAGACAAATTTAACGAGAAACATATTTCGACTTTGCAGGTAATTTTTGGAAATAAATATTCCATATAGGTACGAAAAATTTACTCATTTTATCATACTAATTTTACAAGTTGAAAATTATTTTCAAATTCTTCGATTCTGATTCAATTTATGGAATTAATGATACATTTTTCAGTTAAACATTTTTTAACAATTAATTTATGTGATTTCAGGCATCTTTTCTGAACAAAAAATTGAACATAAATGGAAAACGGGTGAACTTGGCTATTTGGGACACTGCGGGACAGGAAAAATTCCACGCTCTGGGTCCAATTTATTATCGAATGTCCAATGGAGCGATTTTGGTTTACGACATCACAGACGAAGATACTTTTCAAAAAGTATGAATCACCCCGAAGAAATTCTAATTTGTAGAATTGAAAATTTTATTTCCATTACTCAAATTGATGATTCTGAGTGAAGAAAGAAAAATTTGAACGAGTTAAATCAATTTCGAAATTTATTTTCAAGTTGTTTGTTTTGTTAATATAAATTTCAAAATTATTAATTATCAAAAGCCTTCTAGTCAGCTGGGAAAATTCATCCAATTTATTTCATAATTCAAATTTTACAATGAAAATTTATTACTCAAGTGTGAATTACTTTCGAAACCCGGCGTTATATTTGCTTTGGTCTTGAAACAAGATAGCAATGAAATTCGACTCCGAGCCTTGAAGAAGCCACACACGTGACGTCTGTAGCTATAAACTCGTTTTTAACATATCTGTATTTGTGCAAATGTCTAGACAGGAAAACTAAACGAATTTTCATGTCCGGATACAAAGAGAATGGTTTTCTTATATTAATATAAAATTACGCATTGACTTCATTTATAGATAATGTTATCATGTATTGACTGAATATTGAAGATAACGTTATCATTCATTTTTCAGGTGAAAAGTTGGGTCAAGGAATTGAAAAAAATGCTGGGCAACGACGTTTGCTTAGCCATAGCCGGAAACAAAACTGACCTTGAAAAAGACAGAAACGTCAGCATTGAAGAAGCCGAAGAGTAATAAACAGTAAATTTGTTTATAAGTTTAAAAACAATACGAGAGTTTACAAACACTCATAAAAACTTTTCAATTTTCATTGTAACATTACAATCTGAAAAAAATTAAATAAAATTCGAAAATTGTCAAAAAATGTAAATCTTCTAGATACGCGAAACAAGTCGGTGCTGTTCATTTCAACACTTCGGCGAAGGTGAACCGAAACATCGAAGAAATGTTCCTGGACCTAACAAGAAGAATGACGGAACACGCGGAGGAAGCGGAACAGAAATCTTCGTTGACGAGGAACAACAGCACGCGTCGCAACGTCGTCGTCGTCGAGGACGAGAGCGAGAACAGTCAACCCCACAAAAGTTCATGCTGCGGGTCATCTTCGCAAAGTTCGTAACTCGCGATTTTGTAAACTTTTCGTGTACATACTTGAATATTTCGCTGCGATGTAATGCAGTTTTTTGCGAAGGAAAACGAGATTAATTATACCCAGTGCAGCTGCGCAAAAAAGTTGTTTTGTAACCGGAGTTTAATTTTGTTTTGTGGATTTATAAAATATTTACATGAATTATTTGTACATACAAAAACGTTGATTGGCAAATATATTAAAGTAAAATGAAAACCGTGGGTTTTTTTTTGGAAAATCTTCTAAAAATACAGGACTGAATAATTCGAACGAGTTTTATGCAAACATTTCGTTTATTGCTATATAAACAATCGTTCACATTCGACGGTATAGTAGATAACAAAAGGAAAAAACGTTGTAAATGATAAATGCCGTAATACTTTCTAATTCCATTTTTTTCATTGTTCCCTGTATTAATTGTAAATTTCTAAACATTGTTAATCACAAGTTACGCACGGTTGTGTGATCGCGACGCACGAACTCGCAGTGCAAAGACAAAGTTTTCTCCCGCGCATTTTTTCTATAAACTTTTCTTTTCATACTCGATATAAATAAATAATCTGTTATCACAAAAATAGGTTTTGGTTCCAACAGTGTTTTGACTAGATTCTATGAAATCTTCGAATCGAAAACTCTGCCCTTTGCACTTGTTGAACGTGCATCGCCAATTCTTGGTGTTATGACACGATTATTGAAAAAACGAAAAAAATTAAATACCCACGGGTGAAAAGTTAATGCAAACGCAATTTTCATTCAGCGCCTGACGTTTCAGTAAATAACTTTCGTTGTGAAACGAAAAAGCGCTGAAAGAAAAGTGCATTCGGTAAGTGCGAAAACGCTACGACTCGAATAACAATTAACATACTCTATTTTTTTATATTAATATAATTTTTAGTCAAAAATTCATGTATCTCTCTACCACTGTTTATTTTATGCTCGATATTTTTTATACACATATTCGTGTTTCCTAATATTTACAGAACATATTATGTCACAGGATATTTTGACCCTAACGGATTTTGAAAAACTGCTCTGAAAAGAAGTGTTTTTTTTTGTTAGTAAAATAAGATTTTAATTGACAAAATACACTTAATGGGAATAGTATGTTAATATTGTAATATAATATTATAATATTTAGAAAAAGCTAAATTATACTTCGACTTTTTTTTATATTTGTTTTTGTACCCGCTATGTAAATTTCGACATTTCTAATTGTACATTTATAAATACGTTATTAATATACAGTGTATTTTGTCGTTAGACACTTTTTTCAGCACCAAAAAATTATTTTCAGAGCATTTTTTCCAATCCTTAAAAAAACGCACTAGTTTTTCAACATTCGTTAAGGAACATCGGAAATTCGTGAAACTTTTCAATATATTAAATATAAATCAGTCACGGTTTGGTTCCTATGAACGAAAAAACCAACCAAAAGTTTGGAATGTCTGCAAATGTGATTCTGATTTTCTGAATAATGTGTGATGAATCCCACAGACTCGAGGAATTTAGAAAAAATTCAAATACAAAAACTAGTAATCCCGGCCAAAAAGAGTTAGATTTTTTACTTTCTCTTAAAAATTCCAGAACAGTGTCGATTTTCAAAAAACCATAAATTCCCGGAGTCTGCGACTTACTGTACTAAATAATACAACTAAATTAAATTCGCATCAATGTAAACAGTGTTGCCAGTTCACGGGTTTTTTCGGGCTGTTAAGAGAAATTCTAGGGGGAACACTTTTTTTGGGGGCAAATTTAGGGGGTTGATATTTTAAGCCGCAATTCGAGTTTTCTTCGCTACAAATTGGAGGGAGTTGAAGAATTTTTTTTCACTCGGTCTGATTGGATTGCAGATATTCTCACGTTGCTTCACAGCGCTTTACGGAAATTTTCAACGATTTAAATAACATTCCGAAAAGTTTTAAAAACACAGAAAAATTTCAAAATTCCACAAACGTTCCGAAAATTTGTAATTTTTCGAAATTTTATAATTTTCCAAAAATTTTTCTAATTTTCGAAAATATGAAAAATTTTATTACATACATTTCTGGAAACTCTGAAAATTTTCGGAATTGGAAAAAATTACAGAAAATTGAATATTTTCGCAAATTACCCAAGTTTTAAAATTTATCTGAATTAATCAAAATTTCTTGATTTTTTAAAACTTTAAAGATTTTGAAAAGAAAATTGTTGAGATTTCGAAAAGGTTGTGGGGGTGGTTGGGTGGTGGGAGTGTCGGGGTGGGGGGGGGGGGGGGGGGGGGGGGGGGGGGGGGGTGTTGGCCACCTGGCAACACTGAATGTAAACTCCCATACATCTTTGGTATGCAGCCACAAAATCATCGACAAAACACGCTCACTGTTAAATTAAGTTACCGTTACATCCCTCGATCACAATATTATGCATACGTGCGATTTATGCAAAATTCAACATAAAAAATATCTTGCCGGCGTGAAAAAATAGAATCGAGTTTGAAATACTTGTACAAAACTGCTCCGCGAGTCTTCCCCAAAAAATGTTTCGCCCTTTATAAAAGGGAGCGTTCGTCGAACTCAGTTACATTTTTTCTCCTCGTTTTCTGCACAATCGAGTCTTCGTAAAAATAATTGGTTGGAATGAATGAACAATGGTAATTAGTTTGGTAGGCCTGAATTTTTAGATGATAAATATTTTGTCCTGGTAAGTGAACACAAAATCGACGAATTGATTGATGGGTCCTATTGCCGAGAGCGACATTCCAGCTCCGACTCTTTGGGGTGCTCGAACCAGGTTCGGTCCGAAAACGACGGCGAGATTGCTCGAGGTCATTTTGTTCAGATCACATCTATCCATCACCTAAATGACAACAATTTCATGTATAGGGTGTCCCAAAATCACCGTAACAATGGAAAACCATAGAAGACGATTTTTGCTGTGCCATATTTCGAAATTGGCAAATTAACGGAGTTATTGAAAACTTATAAATTATGAAAGATTGGAAAATCTACAGATTAACATCTAGAAAATGTTCGAACTACAATCGAAAAATCAGTAAACTTGTAAATTGAAAAATTCACGAGTCAAACAAATTTTGAGTTCAAAAATCTAAGAATCTTAGCACTTGCATTTTCAGACGCTCAATTTGAATTCCCTGAACTTGAATAAATTTTCGATTTTCTAATTCAGAAAATATCTATGATTTTAAACATTTACAAATTTTTCGACGAACCGAAAATCGTACAATTCACAACTTAAGAATTGAAAATAATTAACCAAGAAATTGATAAATTCCAAAACTAGAAAAACCTTAGTTCAGAATAATATTCCTCACCCTTGACAAAAACTGTACAATATACTTGAGAAGATGATAATTGTCTTCTGGCAACTTCTCGAGTATCAAAATTTTCACTCGTCGCGGACGCTCATCCTTCGGCAAAGCTACAAAATGTAAAAAAATTAAATCAGACAATTTTCTCGAAAACAAAGCAACGGAAACTCATATTTTGTGTATGGACTTTTTCTATTTTGTTGCGTTTGAGTCAACATTGAATTCATTTTCCCATTTGGGTGCACAATAACATAGACCTCATAAAAATAACGCTCGAATATAAATTTTCAAAAAATTGTCAATTACTTTGGAACATGGTTATTTCATCATAAAGATCAAATGTCATAAGAGGTTCCTCGAGTTCTCGCAGAAACGTCTTTAATAGCACCGCAGCAATGTGTGCGTCCCCCTGAAAATCCACTGGCAATCCTTGGTTACACCGAGCCTGGAGCTCTTTTATCGCCGCCACGTTTGCAGATCTTCTGAAAATTCCTTCCGTTTCTAGTGCTACAAACATGAAAATAATCAAAAATCAGATACATCAAAATTTCATATCATGGACGTAACCAGAAATTTCGTTCGGGAGGGGGGGGGGGAGGGGGGGTGATAAGGTGATTTTCACTCGAAATCAATTCAACAAATTTGAAAACTAAAGTTTTATAGGAGAATTATACAAATTTTCCAAATTCTCAGAATTTTCAAAACTTTTTTAGAACTTCGAAATTTGCAAAATTGTCGAAATTGAATATTTTCAAACTTCCGAAAACTTGTAAAATCCTCGAAATCCCCTAAACTCTGAAAATTCCCAAAATTGTTGAAAATCTTGAAATGTTGAAAATGTTGAAAATTATCAATTTTCTCAAAAACTTTGACACTTGTGAAAAACAGTATTGTTCTACTATTTTTTTCGAAATACACTTTTTTGCAATGTGCTAGATTTTTATAAATTTCCAGAATTTCGCAGTTCAATTTTAAGGCAAATTTAGAGTTAAATTTAACTTTAAATTCAGAGTTAAATTTTCCCTGGCTACGTGCTTGTTTCATATCAATTATAAAATAATTTAAATTTCTGAAAATCTTACCATCGGGCGTGTCCAAGAATTCGACACACTGCCGAACTATCGGTGGAATAGGATCCCCTCCATTGTTTTCTTTTATGAACTGGAGACTCGCGCCAAACTGCGTCGTACTTACAGGTGTCGCCACAGCACTTGGAGGTGGACTCGCCGGCAAATTCTTTTTATGCTTGAGCATTATTTGCTCGTCGTGTCTGAAAAAGCCATTATACATTACTATAAAAATGACCTGTATTGATTACATAAATTTCATTCACAAATCGAATAAAATATATCTCCAAATATTTTATTCAACGCCCGCGAGGAATATGTAATTTCGTGGCTCTGCTGAGAGTGGACGAAATAATGGATTACCTGATTGTTGACGTATGGCATACGAGTGATGAACTCGTTCGCCCACTTGTAGGCGAATAAGCTGTTCGCCCACGCTCACCTTAAACCCTAACCTCAAAATTACAAAACTGTGTATTGCTGCAATGTTTTTGTTGTTGTTTACAAAAGTGTCGAATACAGTCATAATCAATCCCGATGAAAAGGAAAGCAACGAAAAGGATAATTAGCTATTGACTCCCTAAAGTACGTAGCAAAGCTCTAAGGGCGATTGTTGCGTCAATCAATCAGGTAACCCTTCATTTCTCCCCCTCTCAGCAAGGCCATGAAATTACATATTTTTCGCGGTTTTTGAATAAAATATTATTGGTCGAAAGAGGAGATTCCACTCGCGTGTTGCCACACTCGCTACGCTCGTGAGGCAATCTCTACGCTCGAGGAATCTCCTCTTTCTCCCACTAGTCACACAATATACTATTTGTCCACGATTTACAATTTTACGAAACAAAAAACGTATAAATTTTTTTTACGTAGCAAAACACAACAAACACTCACTCCAAGACTTGCTGTGGAATAATGAGCTGGTCGAGATTCACGTACTGGGCCAGCTCCTCCAGATAATTGACATACATCATTTTTCGCCCAAACTTAGCACTGGAATAACTAGCCCAAGTGAGTTTCAATGTGATCCATCGATTTTTCCATGTAACAAGAAAATTGAAAAAGTTACCTTATCGCCGGTTTAAAGATCTGCCATACAATTTTGATAAAATTTGTGGGGTGCACGAGGTACAAGGCTTTCAAATTTTTCTTGTATTTTCTGTCGAACGCTTTGTAAGCCTGCCAAAGCCACGAGAATGGTGGCTTGTTTTTCGAGTTGAGACCGCAGTGAAAATAAATCAGACTGTAATCCTGTTCCACGAAAGTGTCCAGGGTATGCGTTAGGTATCTGGAAAAAATGTTATTGTAAATTTGTTGTTTGCTTAGTTTTTAACAGCTTTGAGTGAATACAATTTTTTCAATTATAGATTTTTTTTTAACAAAAAAACAAAATGTTTGATTTTTGTTTCGGAATTTTTATTTGGGAAAAATCAATTTTTAACGAAAAAAAAAATTCATTACTTATTCAGTTTCGAACAATTTGAAGTTAATACGATTTTTGAAATGATGCTATTTATTTTTTAAATCAAATTATGATCGAGGATTGAAAATTCACAATTTTTTTTTCGACGATACATCAAATCTTAATTTTTTATTTGTGTATTGGATTTTTTTTGAAGAAAATTTTGACTCGAAAGAAAATTACCTGAGAAGTTTGGCATGATTGAAAGCCCCCTTAGCAATGGCGGGCAATTTGCAAGCCGACACAACTATGATTTTACGACCCGCGCTATCGTCGCCGACGACCTCGACGATTCCGAGCCTTGCGATATCGGAATAATCTTCTTCGTCTGAGAGTTCCTTGTCCAGAACGGCAAGATCGGCCGCTAAAAACGATAAACAATAAATGATCAATACAATAAATATCAACAATAAATAATTACCCTAGTGATTGCAGTTTTGATAAAAAAACAGAAAACATTTTCATAAAATCAGTGAATTATTCATGAAAATTCGTTTTTTTGTAAACGTAAAAACATATGACTTGATAGGATTTAAAAATTCTTCAACTCAAATTGAAAATAAGCATCTATATTGACATAGATTTGATTGACAAGAAAGTTGACCATCGGATTTCTGACGCAAAGGTCGCAAGTTCAAACCCCACTGCCTCTGAAAAGATTTTTAAATTTCATTTGAAACGAAATTTTAAGCTAGAGCCTCATAAACTGATAAAAAATGGTACATACATTAGCAAAATGATCCAAAAAAGGTTAGAAAAATTTTTACATATTTTTAAAAATGTTGAAAAAAAATGTTTATAAAAAAAATTTTTTTTATAAAACATCTATAAAACCACTTTATAAAAAATGCAAATTTTATAAAACTTTTATAAAGCTGACCTTATAAAAATTTTTTATGAGGTTTTTATAAAAACTAGAATCACTAGGGAAAACTGTATAAAAAAATTTTTTATAAGGTTTTCATAAAAACTAGAATCACTAGGATAACATCAAAAATTGCAACATACCAATGAAAGTAAATTGAAAAAACACGCAAAAAAATTAATATTGAACAATCCAAAATTACGAAAAAAGTTTTTTTGAAACTATTTTGCAAACTAATGAATTAATTCGTTTTTCAAGTATTCAAATCATTTCTGAAATTAACTATTAATCATCAAGTTTGTTCACTTTTTCGGAATATAAACGAATTTCTGGTTATTTTTTCGCGTACAGAGTTCTGAAAGAATTGTTGAATGTCATGGCATTTCATAACCACGAATCAAAGTAGAGAAAAAGGTCATACCAGTCTCGATAATTGGGGCATCTACCAAAGCTTCCTCGAAATTTTCCTCGATCGTCCCATCGCTCACGGGACTCTCCAAATAATCTATTCCCGTAACCGCGCTACCCGCGTTTAGATCCAGTTTTTCCTCCAGTAATTGGGCTGCTGAATAAAAAAAACATTATGATGTAAAAGTATGATAGTAAAAACAGTATGATAGTTTCCACTGTGAAAAATAATGTGTTATGGGACACATGGTGGGAGTGGGAAAGTATGTGCAGCTATCATAGAACTTTAAATATATGAAAATTTCTTAATGTTTTGACGATTCGAAGATATTTGATGATTTTCGGAATCTTCAAAATTTCGAGAATTCTAAAAATTTTTATTTTGAAATTTCAACAAATCTCGATAATTACGAAAATTTTAAGAACTTGAAATATTTTAGAGATTTCGAAAACTTATGAAAATTCGGTCAATTTTTAAAATTATTTTCAAGTTTCACTGATATAGGTTTTCGTTTTGAGACATCGAGTTATATTAATAATTATTTCGACTAATATTGATGATTCGGAATTCATTAATTTCGCAAATAAAATTATCCTGTACTTATTTTTGTATATTTATGGATAAAATAATAATAAAGTTGAAAATGCATACCATTGTTCGATGATGCTTGAAGCTCGGTATCGTCGAATTCCAAATTTGGTTCGTAATCGTGGTAGTCCGACAAACTCGGATATGGGTCTTCCTCATTGTTTATGGCTGTCATAGTTATAAGGAAAGATGTGTGAGCCTGAGTTAACATTTTGAATTAAGATACAAAATGACAGTTTTTTTATTTTTCTCTTAGGGATGAATAACGTTATGAAAAATCAATCATCATTTCCTGAAAGGTGAATGTGGTACAAGCGAAAAAATACGATCGAACATGTAAAAAATTTCGCAAATGTTACGATCACTCGAATTCATTCGATTTTATTACTTGAACAAATTCAAATTATGTATCTAAAATAAAAAAAAATAACCGAAGAGAACAAATTTCGAAGTAAAAAATTCAAAATCCAAAAAACCTAAATCCATTTCAGAAAATGAAATTAAACATCTCGAAATGAGCAAAATTTATGATCCAGGAGAATTTTTTCAAAAGTAAAAAAAAAGTAATGAATAGAGTAATCGATCAAATGGATGAAGTAATCAAAAAAGTAATCAAATCGGGAGACAATTAAATCGAGGGTGGTGCGTGATCATGAAATTAGAAGGATTATTGTTTTTTATGAAGTGAATTCGAAATTTATCGGCAATATTAATGAAACTGTCAAAAAATATAATGAATAGTGGATGAATTTGCCCATGAAAATCTGGCAATATTAAATTTGTTAATTTTGCGAATGATAAAAAACGTAAAACTTACGAAATTTGTAAAAACGATTCAAATTTCCAGTAAGTTGGATAATTATTAAACTATATTCCTTTATTATTGTATAATTGAATTAATAAATCGAAGGTTATGAATAAATAAGTAACAAAAGATCATTTTTTAAATAACGTTTACAAAAATTATTATTGATACTTCGAAAATTATGTTCATATAACGTCGATACTTTTTTTTATAAAAAATGAAAGTCTATTTTGCACCACAATCATCCCAATTGACAAAATCTCATTAATTTTGCTTTTGCAATGCTACAACGTGAGAACAATCATTAACATGACTTTTTCATATTTTTTTTATTCATCCCTAAATTAATGACGAGCATGGTGAAACATCATTAATTACTTTTCTAAAAACACCTAGAATGTAACAAAACACGAATATTTCATTTATTAACCTGCGCGATTTCCGAAAACAAAACAATTAATTAATGAATTTGTTGATTATTATTCAAATTTTATCAAAATTTTGCTGAAAATTGAAAACATTTATTTAACTAAAATTATTAACAATAATAAGGAAAAATAGTAACGATTCTCAGTGACTGCGAAAAATGTCTAGAATACAATTTTTTACATTTTTTCACAAATCATACTACCTTTCAACAATTTTTAAACTGATTCGAATATTTCCAAATATTTTTGAAAAATCTTAAAAAAACTGAGGAAAAGCATCATGAAAATTCTCATCGGTGAATAGTTTCCAAAAATATAAAAATTCTCGAAGTATTCACAAATAATCTAGAATTTTTCAAATTATTAAAATTTCCAAAATCAACTGCAAAACTTCACAAAACACTTAGTAATTGAAAAAGGAATCCACAATTTTCGACTTCTAAATAGAACACCAATTTTCAGAATTTCGTTAAAATTATTACAAATTTTTATATTCTTCTAAAAACATTCTCGAATATATCCAAAAACATTTCAAAATCATTCAAAACTTCTGATCAAGACAGAAAAAGCCAGCGTTTTTATAAACCATACATCATTTCAAAAAAACAAAAATATATATATATAATTCATTCAAATTCTCGAAAACGTTTAAAGTGAGAAAAAATTACAAAAATCATCTCACATTCTAATATACCGTCCCCTCTTAAAACTCAGTTCCAACCCCCAAAAATCCAAACCTTCCTCTATCTAATGATCCTTAACTCCTTAATTACCTCTCAAAATTTAAAATTCTCTCTAAAAAATAATTCCTCAATGACACTCATGAAAACTCGATAAAAATAGTCCTGACAATACCTCGCACACCTCGAAAATGGAAAAAACTGGCTTTGACACACATTAAATCACGGGACGAGGGGGAAAAAACGTACTGAATGGAAACGCAATAACGCTCCGTTTTTCCCGCGAAAGACGATCGTTACGCATGCAGGAAACGGTGAATAATAATAAAAAAAAGCTCGTCATTCGGTAACGATCGCGTAGGTGTTCCCATTTAGGAGCGCCTTCGGCATTCCTTCGACCGTTTAGAACACAAAACGCACGCGAAAGTCCTCGCGAGTGACGTTTTGTTTGACGCTTCGCCGTCAACACACGGTGAAGGTGCGTTCGCAACGAACGTACGCAAAATATCAAAACTCGTATAAAATAAACATTAATTCCCAGAAAGTTGATAATTTGTAAATTAATTTCCAGAATGATAATGCTTATTACAAATTCTAAATCAAATTGAGCACACCATTTCATTGTTCTATTCTTAATTATGTGCATAAACCTCTGTACAAGTTTTAACTTTGACATCCGAAACAATGGATGTAATTTACATTCTTTAATGGGTTGGAAAAAATAGTTTCTGAACAAATTGTATAATGTTGATGAAATTTCGAGAGGAAAGATAAGAATCGTACAATTAGTTGTGAACGCTACAGTATACGCACACTAAGGAAAACACTCACCTGTCAAAGTTCGAGCTGGACTGGGTGTCGCTTTGTAATCGGCTTCCATATTTAGGGGGAGTGATCGCGATCCACGATTGTTGCTGTTGCGATTTTCAAGCGAAATTACACGATTTTTTGGCCGAAAACGTCATTATTCGGCCGCGATCGAGGAATAACGAGCACTGACGAGCACTGTTGAGCACTGTACACTTTTCACAATAGTACACACTACACAATCGAGCAACACACGCATGTACACATGTACAATTCGCAAAACGTACACACAGCGCTCTGGTAGACATGTTTGGAAACATTGTCCACCAATGGAAGTAATGGAATGTAATTGAACATGGAACCGATTGGAACGAGCAGAACGAGCGAATCTAACGTTGCGAAATTAAAAAATTTAAAGTTAAAGCAAAAAGTATATATCAAAATTAAAAAAACGGGTTTCACTGAAAAAAAAAACATCTGAAAGATTTAGAAAAATCGTTTGATGGACTGATTATTACATTATTTCCATGATTCCAAATTATTCGAAAGAACCCGCCATCTTGTTTTATAGTTTCTACTTTCTTCTTGGCGTATTTTGGCGGCGCTACGGTGTATTTTGAGTTTTGTCCAGTTTTGACATTTATTTGTTGTTTTCTTGTTCTGATGTCTGTGATTTTATCATAAAAAAGATGAACTGAAAAGAATATTGTGCTCGCTTGTACGAATAATAGTGAGATTGCTATTAAAACATTGTGTATTTCGTGAAAATATATTATAAATTCTGACCCTTTTACGAAGGAAAAGTACATAACCTACAAAAGTAAGTTTATTTTTGATTCCTTGTTTATTATTCCATTTTTTCAGAGTATTTGTCCAGAAACGGCGCATAGGAATTAAATTACTACAGCGTTTTCAAGTTTCTTCGTTATGTTCAATGGAATCGTTCATATTTCGTTCACAATATTGTTGTTTTCAAACGGATATTTTTGTTTGTTTTTGAGTGTAGAAATTCGATTTTTTGAATTACTGAATTTTTTAATCATAGATGGAATCTGACTATGATGAACATCATCGTGGTGCTTGGGGCGAAGAGGTGAAACATGAGGATTATACAAGTGAAGACATGATGGACAACCCTCAAGGAGTTTTGAATGAATGTTTGGAAAAATTCAAAACTTGCGACTATATCATGGAACCAGGAATTTTTGCGCAATTAAACAGGTCTATAGAAGAATTACATTGTGAAAACAGAATATTCGTCTAACATTCGAACACTGAACAAAAAAATAATGTTCAGTAAATATAAAAACTCGGAGACTGAAAAAAACAATGATATAAAAATTAATAAGCTCTGTAATTAAAAAAAACAATTTGTTAATAAGTTATCAAGTAAATCCTCAAAAAACAATAAGCTGTACAAAAATTGTGAATTCCATTCATATGTTGACATGAATTTTATTCAGTCAAACTTTTTTTCAATAAATTTCTTCCAAATAGATTTTATATAAACTTAATTTTTTAGGTGTTTCGAAGCTGGAGGAAATCCACAAGAAGTCATTGAATTACTGTCAAAAAATTACTCAGCCTGTGCCCAAATTGCAAATTTATTGGCTGAGTGGCTAATTTTGGCAGGTGTCAAGGTCACGGAAGTTCAGGCCATGGTTGAAAACAGTTTGAAGGACATGATTCTGAAGAGTTTTGATCCCAAAAAAGCAGACAATATCTTCAACGAAGAAGGAGAAGTAAATAACCGAGAATTTGATAGCTTTACCTGACCTAGCGTCTTGTATTGACTGGTCCAAAAAACAAATTGATACAACCAAAATTTGTCAGGTTTTCTGAAGTTTACAATTTCATAGAAGTTCAAAACCCCATATCATTCTGTTTGATTTTTTGTGAGTTTCAACAATGCGTAAAATTTTTAATTAGTTAAAAATTTGTCGAGAATCTTTTAAATTGGAAAAAAATGTTATGCTTATTAATGACAATGCCAATGATTTTAGACCCCGGCATGGTTGACAGAAATGATTCAGCATCCAACTTGGCGATCGCTAATTTACAAATTAGCTGAAGAGTATCCAGATTGTTTGATGTTGAACTTCACAATAAAGGTTACATTTTTTTATTTATAGTAAATTATAAAAACATGTAAATTATATTTTACAAATTTCTCCTCTTTGTAGCTCATTTCTGACGCCGGATTCCAAGGGGAAATTACGAGCATTTCCACAGCAGCCCAACAAATCGAAGTATTTTCTCGAGTTTTAAAAACTGCGATCGCTGGATTTTTGCAGAACACAGAAAATTGGCAGACAAGTATTCAAGAGTGTGCAGTATGTTCAAAATTATGCATACAAAAAATATTTCATCAATTTTACTCACTTTTACATTCATGTGACATTAATTTTGATCCACAGCTAAGTTTTTGATTCTTTAAAAAATACGAAAAATGTAAAATAAGGAGTTTTCAGTAATTTTGAAAATACGTTATTTTTAGAAAATGGTGTGTCACGGGCAACATACGTACGTTTACAGCCAAGTACTTCTACAAATTCTGGCCCAGGAACCAAAAGGAGGTTTCATGATGAAAAGACTATCACAGGAAATTATAAAATGCGCCCAACTGAAGTAAATGAAATACCTATTTGAAATTTTCAAAAAGGCTTAGATTTTGTAATTTAATCAGCTTCCGTATGCGTAATTTGCTTTGTTTTCGAATCCTTATAGAAATAAGCTTCATATACCTTATTTTTTATTGAATTCTTAAGTTCCTTCAAAAACATTGTATTTTTGAATTTCTTCAATCAAGAACGAGCACTTGAAGGCAATGTAGAACTTCCATGAATTCTTGACCTTGAAATTTTCCGATGTTCTGAAGAACTTGAGAATCCATTCATGTTTGAATTTTTCAATTATTTGAAAATACATTTTAATTTTTATATTGAACTGAATTATTTATTTTCAGTCGGCACGATGTTACTCCGATCACAATGGCTTTAAATGGAGCTGCAGGAAGTCCCGCAGCTTGTCAAGCATTAGCTTCCATGTTGTCGAGAAACACATTGAATCCGGCGGATATCAGCGTTTTGTACAGAAATTATTCAGCTCCGGAACCACCGCCTATAGAACTCATTCGAAGTCCTCAGTTTTTGGGTAACGACGCAAACTTCATCATGAACTTCGTAATCATACCGCCATAGATAATTATCGACAATCGTACTCTTATCTGGAGTATAAATTCGCTCTAAGACATTTAGAGAATAGGAAAATGATTGTTCCAGAGTTGCTGGTGGATGCTCTTTTCAAACCAAACGTCAAATTGAACCCCGATCATGTTTCGAAATACATATATTTGCTGGCTTACGCTTCAAGTGTGTGCGAAACACCTGCCAAAAAAGGAGCTCTCCGTAAAATAAATAAGGATGAACTGAAAACTACTATACAAGCTGTTGAGAAAGTTCACAGTATTTGTAACATCAACAAAGGTTCAACTGAACTTATGGCGGAGTTGAACGCGATTTATCAAGCTATTCGGTAATTGTATTTTATATTGATTTTTTTAACTCGAAGAACTTGAAAATTTCTATATTCGAAGTTCTTAAACTATTTTTAAAATATTCTAAGAATTAGAGCGAAAAATTCGAAAATCAGAATAACATAAATTTTACAAATTTATGTATCGAATTTTGACGTTCAAAAACTATCAGACTTGTAAATTTTTAAATTTCGATCCAACGATTTGAAACTTCGAGTTTGACGAATTCTAAAAAAAATTAATCTTTTTGATTTTCAAAGTTAAACGAATTTGATCATGGATTCATACATTTGTGAATACTAAACATTTTGAAGCTTTGGAATGTTCAAATTTGCATTCATAAAACATGTAGATCCGTCAGTATTTTCAAATTCTCGAGTGTACATGATTTTCAATTACAAAATTTAATCATCTTTTAAAATCTTATCATTTTCCATAATCCACAGGTTCCCAGTGGTAAGCGTAGGAGTAATAAAATGGGTGGAGTGCACAGTGACGGAACCATCGTACTTCAAATTATCGACCGAACATTGTCCGACTCATCTCGCGCTCCTCGACGAAGTCGTTTCTTGCCACCCTCTTCTCCATACTAAAGTTTTGAAACTTTTGGTACAATTGTTCGAGAGTAAACAGGACGAGCTCGAAATCCTCGTGCAGGTGATACAGAAAATTTTCCTTGAGTAAGAAGAGCTCCGAGATAAGAGACTCGTATTTTTTTCTTGCAGTTGGAGATGAAGAAAATGTTGATCGACAGAATGGTTAATCTTTTGAGTCGTGGATGCGTTGTTCCTGTTGTTTGTTATATCAAGCAGTGCTGGCAACGAGGGGACACCGACATTTCTTTGATTCGATATTTTGTTACTGAGGTAAATTGGGGTAAAATTTCTTGTTAAGTATATCTAAATATCAAAAAAGCCAATGTTTTATGATTTTAACAATTAAACAAGTTTTTGAGGTTTTTCATGTTAAAAAATGTGTCATAGAAATCAGCCAGAACTGAAATCTTGGAAAAATTCTGTATGGTTTAAAAAATGTTTAAAAATTGATGGAAATAGCATTAATTGATTTTTGAAATATTTATGATTCTTTTAAATCACTCATTTAAGGTTTTGGACGCAATCGAGCCACCATACACCGCCGAATTCGTGCAATTATTTTTACCAATGGTGGAAAACGACGAAATTACAGGAACTATGAGAGGATATAGCGATAACGATCCGGTTTCGGAATTCATTGGTAATTTTGTAACTTTCAACATTTTATTTGAACAAAAAATTCGACGTTTCTGTTACACGAAGATATTTTTCTAGTGCATTGCAAAGCCCAGTCTTCGGTCGTGAGATGACGATTCAAGGATTGAATTTAGGTAAACGGAACAGGAAAATAGAGAGTGGTGCGAGTGATTTATTTTACATTGGGTCTTTGATTACGTCGCATACATTTTCGATACTTGGGTGAATTATCCAATTATCCAATGGAATCTAATGATTGTTCGCTGGATTTAAGCCTCCTTTTCTGTAAAAATTGAAGCATTTTAGATATCAGAGATACACTTTTTTTCATGTAGTTCACGAAAATACAAAAATAGTCAAATGTTACAAAGCAAATTTCAACAGGGATTAATTTGTTTACAGGGGAACTCAAAAACTGTTCAACAATATCATACTCCATTTGCATTTGCTAAAAACTTTCCCGATTATCGATTTATGCATTTTTGAGAAATTGTTAAAAGTGTGTTCCAATTTTCTGGAGTTTTTATGATTTTTGGAAGATTTTTAAAAATAGTGAATACTAGGTATCATTATTTTATTTAGAAATAGTTAAATAATTGTTAAATAAATTTAGTGCTTTAGTTAATTTTTGTCAGTTTTCGAAAATTATTCAGAATTTTTTTCGTTCAGTCATTTTCAGTAAATTGTTGAGAAAATTGTTAAACAATGTCACACTTCACTCGCACAACATTTTTTCAACTCATATCTTACATGTGTCGATATTTACTCAATTTTTACTCTTTTTCAGCTGGAAAAAGAAAGGATTTGTAAATAATACCAGGAAAGGAAGAAAAATTATTATCTACATATTTGACGATTTTCTGAAAAATTGAATGGCTTCCAATACTTTCTAGCGATACTTTGCTTTTTTCTTTCTAAATTTACCTGGTTTTTTCAAGTTTGCCTCTAGAAAGTGATTCATGTAAATAAGTGAAATGAAGTCATATGTATCGGAGTTGGTAGTTTAAACGAAATTATTTTGTTTGCAATGATATTAGTTTGTTGAAAAAGTTGAAATAAAGTCAAAAATTATACAATTGATGTTTGTAACTTACTGATTGGTTTTCCATCTTTCCACTGCGTGAATTTTATACTGGTATCGTCTCTTTTGAGGGCATCAGCTTTGAAGTCGCCTTTGAGCGCTTGCCGGACTAATCTGGCAGCAATTTGAGAGTAACTCATGTAACTGAAATGAAATATTTTTATTTTTAGGTACTATTACGAGCTTCTAGTTTCTTAAAAATAATTTAGTAATATTGATCAACATTCCACAATAATTCACGTTATCAACCAAATTTTTCGATTTCTTGTTATTTGGTTGAGAATCTGGGCAATTTGAATATTTCAAAGTTTGAAAACTTGAAAAATGTGAAAACGGGAATACGAAATTGAAATTTAAAATGCCTCACAATATGGCGGGGGGCAGCCATACTGTATTAACGGTCATTTCTCAGAAAACCGCCATTCGCCGATTCGCCTCTCGAAACATGGCCGTTATTTCAAGTCTTCAGAAAAACGCGACTTCCCCCGCTCACGAGTGTTTTTGTCAACTAGCTTGTAGCCATTTCGGTTTTGGTGAAAAACAATAACAAACTAAAGAAAAAGTAAACCGTCAACGGTCGTAATGACGGCGATTCCTCACGCGGGCGATTTCGTGTACAATGGCGGACGTTTAGTTTTTTAGTGAATTGTCAATTTGTTTTTAGTGAATTAGTCAATTTGTTCTCGCGCATTTGGGTGACTGTTGTTTTCCGGGTTTTTTGCGAAAAAGAATGTATTTTCGATCGGCGCGAAAATGCCGATATTGTTCTCGCGTGCAGTGATCATTTTCATCATGGAAGGAATACTTTCCGGACTTGGGGGAATACGTTCTGGATTTTGAAAAAGAACACTCCGAAAATGTAAGTTGCATGGGTATTTTACACGAATTTTTCGTGCATGGCTAAATTCTACGATTTTGTACAGCAATTTATAATGCTTGACAATTGTGGACGACAATAATGTATAGCTAGTTTTGAAAACCTTTGGTTTCAATTCGATAATCCAAATAAATGTCAAAATATAATATTATTGTACAAGTGGGTGATATTCTTTTGACAAAACGAAAAGTTACTGCCGTAGGTGAAACCGAGGAGAGATTAAAATTGAATCAAATACTTTTTATACGATTTGGCTATTCAACTGCCAAAAGTGCATTTATTATTCTTTAAAAAAATGCATCTCTTTTGGTAGTTTTCAAAAAATTTTTTGAATCATCTAGAATCTCTTTTAATTCGAGTAATTTTTGAAAAATTGAGCGCAAAGACCAATTCCAAACTTGTCCCGATTTGCTATGTGACCGATAATTATAATTACTTCATAATTTATTCAAAATCTTGACGTCAAACATTTTTTTCGAGAAACCAAAACAATACGAAACCCAGAACTTCAAAATCCAAGATTAAGACCAACAGTTCATGAACAACAGATAAAATATACAAATCATGTGTAGCTCTTGTGATAATTTTCAATTTTAAGCTTGAGATTACAATTTCAATTACATAACTTGGACAGTCTCGGCGAGACTGTCTCGCGAAGAAAAATCCTTGCACAAATTTCGACATTTTCTTGGAACAATATATAAACGAGCGTGAAAAATTAGGCTCCAGATGGAAAAAATGACATACTTGAGACCGACTTGCCTCCAGGCTGTCATTTTGTTGAGTTATTGTTTATAATATAATAATTTACAAACGGGATAGTAGACAATTCCAGACAATCTGGGCTTTTTTTAGGTTAGGCTGGGTTACCTTGAATCGATATTCGATTCACTCGAATATCGATTGCCAGCACCAATTGCGTGCGCTGTTTCAATTCAGCACGTAAATTTGAAACTATTTTACTTGTCATTTTCAAAACTTGCACCCCATTTAAATTTTGAGTTCTATAAAATTCTGTGAAATTTTTAAAAAACATTCATTTTGCATAAAGCAACCTAATACAACCTTTATAAAAATACTAAAATTTTTTAAGGATTTTGTAATGCTCAAGAAAATGAATGCCCCGATTTTTTGAAGTATAGGAGAAAAAATAAGGATCGAAAGTTTTGGACATTTGCTAGATGGAGTTGTTTTTCAAAAAATGCTGCCTATAGAAAAAAGGGGGTTCAACCTGTAATTGGAGGATTTGGTATCGCCATAAAATTCGTTCTCGAATTTTTCGAATTCGAAAAATTATAATAAACTTTAAATTTAAAAATTTCAAAAATTTAAATTTGAACCTTGAATTTCGAAACCCAGTATAAAGTTTCTTGTTTATTTTTGAATTTCTTGTGCAAAAACGCAATGCACAAATTTAGTTTTAATTAATAAATATTCCAAAAATATCCCGAAAATTTGCGATTTTCCACAGTCTCCACATCACGTAAAACTTGCAATTTATTCGTCATAGCGAGCCGCGAATCACGTGAACTCTGCGAAAACTACGCGATGAATGAGTTCTCAAAATGATGTATGTGAGCAAATTTACGCGAATTTCTATAGGTCGTATCGTATATGCCAATGCGAACGGCTTATCAAAGTACGCAAGTCGCATTTCAATTCGCTGCAACATCCAATGTAAAATTCATTATTCTAAAATTTCGACCAAGTTTTCGTGAAAATCCCAAGGCCTGAAAACAATGGGGCCCGAAATTTGCAACTTTCAATGATTGTCATTGAAAAATTGCCGACGAATAACAAACGAGGATTTTATGTTATTTGTAGGCCATGGCTCTTCGAAACGTCCCTTATAAATTTTAAAATCACGATTTAGGCGATGTAGATGCTGGAAAAAATGCTATAAAAACATTTGTAAAATCACTAGTGGCAAATCTTTGAGGCAGAGGGGCAGGGGGGTAACTTTTCTGCCCTTTGTTTAAATCACGTTTTTGATAGATCGATTTTTTCCTAGTTTAAACTAGGAAAAACGTTTTTTCAGAGAGTTTTTCGGAAATTTCAGAAATTGGTGAAGGATGTTTGAAAATGTTTCATCACCTTCGTAAATTTCAATGCATTTTTAAAGATTGAAGGATTTGTTTTTTATTTTGAGGAACTTACAGAAAATTGTTCGCAATTAAGTTCTTAAATTTCAATAACTGGAATATTCTCTGAAATATTTATCAATTTTTAAACATATTTTAAATTCAAATTTTCCAAATTTATCGATGTATATTTGAAAATTTAGTCCAAAAGGTTTAATTATTTCGTCGGAATTTTTATTGATTTCAAAAATCTCTACTCTTTGAAATTCGATCTATTGAGAAAATGAGTCTTTTGTTTAATTATTTAATAAGTTCAAAATTTTGCGCAAGTCTGAAAAAGTAAACTTTTCAAATTTCGTAAATTTTAAAGTGTGCAGAATTCCAGCTCTTCCAGTTATTGAAAAAGTTTGTAAAACTATATTATTTCAAAATGACCTTAAGAGTTTCAACGTGGACTCCATAAATATGAATTACGTTTAACCCCCCCCCCCCCCCCCCCCCCAACCACGCAGGTATAAAATATCGAATCCATAGAAGAAATTCAAATTTTTATGAGCTTCTTTCAAGAGTGCACTTCCTTTTGAGCTTTTCCTTAGAAAAGAAAAGCACTTAGGGCTGGGAATCAAATTTTCGACGAATATTCATCGCCAATGGGTTTTTTAAACTTTTTCTATTCGTTCAATGAATAGGGCGCTTTGGTTATGATGAATGAAAGGATTTCGGTTCGTACAGATCGACGGTGCGAAAGGGTTTCATTGAAAATCGTCGAGTGAACTTGTCATGCCAATTAATCTCGGGAACTCTTTTTCATGTGCGCATATGAAGAGAAAAAGTAATCCTGGAAAGCCGCTGTATAAATGCGAATGCCTGGCAATGGAAATTGCGTTGCTTGCGAAGGTGATCGAGAAAAAGTGTGGTACAAAAATATTCCTGATGAAAAAAAGAAAAAATCTACAGAGTTGAAAAAATTTACATAGACGGATCAGACTATCAGGGATTTTGAGCAAAATATGAAGCATTTTAAATTTTATCGTCGCATCAAAAATCATGCAATAAAATTCAATCGTAAAAGTTCAGTTTTTGTAATTCGAATTTTCTTTCGGAAGATACAAATTTGTTGGTAAAAAACATGAAGATTTGAAATTTCAGAAAATGAAATTTGAGGGTAATTATTTCGAAAAACCGACTAAAATGAACATTTTAAAACCCATATTTTGGACGTGGATATGCATAATCGAATTTTTGATAAACATAATTAACAAATGTTGTTTATAGTGAAAATATTCAAAATAGGAACGAAACAGTGAAAAACAATCAGGTAAACTGTCATTTTCCTATCAATTTGTCTGTTCTCTGCCAGGATCGTGTTAATTTTTTTCGTTTCCCCTGAAAGGTGTACCTGTGAATATCTATGTCCCGAAAATTTTATCTCGAACATAATAATATGTTACATACTTCAATAATAATAATTTATAATACAATATAATGAAAATTAATAATAACATGAGGTACATTTCGAACTTTCTGGTCTCTTGACTTCCTCTCTTCAATTCTCTTATTTAAATAATTCAATTTCTCCGATTCAAATTTCGTAATCAAAATCTTAAAATCTGTGTTCTTTTTTTATTTCAACTTGACTCTGAAGTTTTTCTGCGACATATTTATACAGATTATAAGTACTTTCGTAATTTAAAAAAAATCTCCAAGTTTCATGTTCAAGGGAGGGGGGGTACGAAAATCCCCAGGTCCGTCATCCACGGGGTGCTGCCTACTGGTGCATGGGTTGATCGCGACGATACCCGTATACCAAAAATTTAATACGAAATCGAATTGACGCGCGTATTCGCGTGCGCATACGTCGTATCGAGCGGTATTTTTAGTACGGCGTGTGCTCAAGAGGCGGCCGCTCGCGAGCGTGTTCCACCTGTGTAGTTTTCAAAATTTACTACAAGTCTGCATTAAAACT
>JAPYZK010001805.1:0-16236 GCA_030522785.1 Platygaster equestris | reverse complement strand
CAAAGTTCTCACCGTCTCAAAATGTGACAGAAATAAAATTCTATAAAGCTTACCAGTTTTAAAAATTCCGTAACTCTGGTTTTCGAAGTTTTAGAAATTCCAAGAAATTATGTTGAATTACAAATATTTTACACTCAAGCAATATCATAGATAATTAAAACACTGGTAGGAATCGATTTACAAAAATGACATCAATGTCACGTAAAACCTCTAAAATTATGAAATTTCATAAAATTTTGAAAGACGCGCTCTGGTCCATGCTTGACCGAATGAACCTCGGTCGCGTAAAACACGCTCCAAAAAACGTTTTCACGCAACACTAGAATCAGCATGCGAAATTTACAGTGTTGTTGGGTAAATGCGCGAACCCAGGAAGCTGCGGCAATTTTCGCCGAGGCACTAATGGCGCGAAACATGGAAGCCTTTCGGCGAGTGCTCTGCGAACGCGACTGCCGTACGCCCCGCGAGCCAGATAAATGCATCGGCCTCATCTAATGACTCGGGATCGAGCGATAAACCTCGTCGCCAGGAACTCACGAGTCTCCGCATTTCGCAGGTGTTAGTAAATCGCTCCAAGGTTCTTGTGTTTGCGCAACTCTAGGATAGCATCGGTCTTTTTTGCGATGCAGCGCCAAAGCCGGAAACCGCGCCGGCCGAGTCTGCAATTAATTCCCCTTGCCGAAAATGATATATAATTAGGCATCGTGCGCATTCGGCTTACCATTCCACCGAATGGAATCGTCGTTCACGATTATGCACGGGGTTCCAAGGAAATAAAGCTCGCCGTGGTATCAGGATTATGAAATTAAAGGGCGCGGGTAATCGAGGAAAAATTACGATTTTTCCGTTTATAACCGGTCTTTACGGTGGTGATGGGAAAACTATTTATGGTGAACGATGTTTATTGATGAGAAACGTCAGGCGATTTTCGAGGGATTTTTGGAAGATATTCGGAAATTTTTGGATTCTCAATTTTTTGAAATCATGACAAAATATCCTGAATCAGTGAAATTTCAGATATTTATCGAATTTACGGAATGACTCAAATTCTTCAAAACGTCTTGATTTGCGAAATTTTCGGATCAAGACACATTTACGAATAATGCGAATTTTTGGACGATATCCCAGTCAAACTTGACTAGGATGTCGACTAAAAATTCTAAGTATTTATAAGGAACATAGTGAAAAAAATTGTTTTAGAACAATTGAGATCCTATAATCTTTTCAAATTTCTAGAATTTTGAGAATTCATTAAATTCCCGAAATTTCTTGAATTTTCGGGAGTATACACAATTGACAAAGCTTCCGAATTTTTGAAATCCTCAAGATTTTTCAATATTTATAATGAACCCGGTGACCGAAAAATTGTTTAAACTATCATAATTCTATACTTTTTTTTATATTCCCAGAACTTTTAGAAATTTGACAATTTTCAGAATTATCACAACTTTCAGGATTATGAAAATGTTTTCAAAAAGCTTCCAAATCTTCCAAATTCTTTGAATTTTTGAATATTTCAGAATGTATAACATTTTCTAATGTTACAAAATGATATAATTTTTGAAATTTTCAGTTTGTAGATTTTCTGAGTTATTCGGAACTCGAGAAATTTATTGTTGAACCCTTGAAATTTTCTAAATTCTCAAAATTTATGAAATCTTGATAAACAACAGAATTTCGAAAACTTCAGAACATTCGAAAATAGAATCTCTGAAATTTCCGTTGCTTCCGTAGTTTTTAAAATATCACAGAATTTTCGAAATTCTAAAAATTTTCGACGATTTTGAAATGTATTATTGAAATATTTTTCAATTTTCATAATCTTCGAAATTCTCGAAATTCCCTAAATTGTTGGAATCAGCAAACTTTTTGGAAATATCTCACTTTTGAGAATTTTTTTATTACCGAAAATATTTGAGTTTAAAGTTTCATGATTGCATTTTTCAAGAAATCAGACAAAAGTATACATTCTTTTCTGACACAATTTTTCGAGTAACAGCATATTTTTGAATTAGAAAAAAACTTTGAAAATGATGAAGTTTGCAGTATATAATAAAAATTAATAATTTTCTGTAAATCGCAAGAAATAATTTTTTATTCAACAATGTTTCTGACTATTTGAAATTTCATGAATTTTTTCCAAATAATACAGATTACTCGAAATTCGTTAAATGACTCTGGAAATCATTGTAAATTGAGTTGAACCTTTATAATCGATAAAATTTCATAAAAACTGCAAAAATACAGAGCGAAAAGGTCAGGAATACTTTAAATTCTCGAAAGTTTTGCCTATTTTGTCTAGTTTCAAGGAATTTTTAGAAGCTGTTGAAAATTCACTCAAGTCTGGGAGCCTTCAAAAACGAATAATATACAAAATATATACCTCTATCATTGAAATTTCTACATCTTCACTCTTCACATGATAAACCGCTCCTTTCTGCTAAACTCTACACAGAAACATTGATTCATAACGGAAAAAAAAAACTTCTTTCCCCCCTTAAATCCCATAAGCTAGCCCGTAATAGTCCCCCTAACCACCCACGTGTACGAAAAAATTCACAAGTCTTGTAGGCAAACGACGAACAAGTCTGCAAGATCCATCCTCGATTCAATTCACTTGCAGAGCACGTTGCCTTTTCTTTTCCAAGACACTGACGAAAGACCGGATTCTCTCCAAGGAACCATCTCATTTCATGGACGTCAATTTTCTCCGCCGTATCATTACTGTCTCAATGACCGAAAACCTGCATGTCTTCAATCTTCCGATTCAATTTCCATAAACACACTGGAAGATAAAACGTCCTCTCAAAGCATAAAACCCGCAAATTTTTCGCAAAAGGCATCCTTTATGGAAATTGCCCTCAACTTGAGGGTCATTTCGACCACTCAACCTTCAAAGTTAACCCTCAAGTTAAGTGGTCGAAATAACTCTGAATGTTTAGGGTTAACCCTCAAGTTGGGAAAAATTTCTGTAAGAGATAATGTTCGTGTGCATTCGAGAAATGAGTTTTGTGTACGTTTTTCCTTTCGAAGATTCTTGCTTTTCCACTTTCGATGTACGTCCGCCTGACCGCGGAAGTAGTTTGAAAGACGAGAAAATTCCAGGTGATGCTAAAAAGGCGATAATTCCGATAATGCCATAAATAAGGCGGAACGAATGATATCTTTACATGTCGAGCTTGCGCAAAAGTGCCAATCGTGTGAAGATGAAAGATGCCTGTTATTTTCGCCATTAAGCGGGTATGGAATATCTGCGATCTAAAGTACCATAGTTATCATCCTCGACGAAGGATCTCGCCGATAGTATTCATCCTAGGATCAAGTTACTAGGAACCGGCTAGAACCGGATAAGGCTTCCTTTGTCAGGCGAATATAATGCTATGCGGACTCTTGAGCACTGTTTGTTCAATTAGGAGCGTACGTTGCCTTCCTTTGCGTCTGGCAGCATAAAATGTAAACTACTTCGGAAATTCGAACTTGGCTGGTTAGCTCTCCGATGATTCAACTCCGTGAAGCAAGAGCCTGCAGTACAGATTTGGGCTTGTTTTACAATGAGATGAGCCAATTAGGAGTGAGAAAAAATTTTTCTTTGGGGTTTCATATTTTGGATCGATAGATCTATTTTATACTTGATCTTGATTTTGATTTTCTGACTTTAGAAGACTTCTATATTGAAATTTTGGGATTTTGAATGTTTCGAATATTTGAATATTCTGGTTCTAAATTTGAAAGACTTGATTTGTGAAATCTTAGATTTTTTGATTCGGAGTGTAGAATTTCTGGAATTTTTGGTGTATTGACTTCTGGAACTGAATTTTTGTATCTTAGAGAATTTACAAAGTTGTTAATGTAGTTTAATGCGAATCTTCAATTCAGATACTTGACAATTCTCAGATTTTTAGACTTGACGTGTGGAAATTTCGAAAATTTGAATATGTGAACCTATGGATTAAAGATGACGTATTTCAGGGACTTCATTTTGGAATTCGAACATTTTCGAATTCGAACATTTGTGTAAATCTTGTTGGGAAATTCTCTGTTCTTTTACTTTATTCAGCGTATGGAATTTCCGAAATTTTCCAAGTATTGACATATGGACTCGAATTTTCGTACCCCAGAGACTTTTTTATCTGAATTTTTGTATTGACAAAATCGACAATGTTTCAAAATGCAAAAATCCAATTGAAATGCTCGAAAATTCCTAGATTTATAAATTTGACGTGTCGAAATTCCCAAAATTTCAATATGTGGAAACCTAATTTCAATATATTACCTAACCTAACCTTGGATCCAAAATTACATAGACCAAAGACTTTTCATTGGAATTCAAGAATTTTCAAATTTGGAAACGGGAAACTCCGTTTTTGATTCAGAGATAAAGTTCAAAAATTCGTAATTCTTCTAATTCAACGTGAAAAATTTCTGAAATTTTCGATACATTGACATATAGACTCGAATGTTTGTAATTCAAAGACTTTTCAGTCAACTTTTCGAATGCTCGAATTCTTGAATGTTCCAAAATTCTGAAATCAAGTTCCATTCTCATGAATCTCGATGATCGATTGTCTAAAAGTAATGATTCAAAAAAATTTCATCGTAACTAAAACTAAATTTTCATCCATTTTAGTGACCCTCTACTTAAGAGACATCCGAAAGTTATTCAAGGTTATTCAAAGTCACCTTCGACGATTTCAGAACAGTTTTGAAGATTTTCTTCAAAAAGTCTGTTTTTTTTTACGAATTACCAAACCCACCACCTAAAAAAAAATATTCTCACTAATCTTACAAACAATCCTCCTATTTCACCTCTTACGCAATAAAATTTTTCGAAAAACCAAATCCATCTATCATCTACACCTAATAGAAATATCGTGAGTGAATGCGGAATCAAAGTTATACAGCGAGAATGAAAAACTTGGAAACAATTACTTCAATACACCGACACGCTTGCTGCGAACATGCACGAATTCAATTAGCTGAAAATCGAAATGACGACATTCAGTCACGAAAAGTTCCCCTTCGACGGTCACACGAATGTAAAAATCCGAGAGGAGCTGCGTGACAAATGTTCCGCGCATCCGTAGCCAACGGCACGTACTATGTCGTGATGGACACCGTAAACTCAGCAAGCTCTGCATGCTCTCTGAACTTTCAGCACTTGACCTGCGGTGATAAAAATGTTTCTTATCAGATGCAAATATGCAGCTACTATAAATTCGGGATCAGAGAGCATTCAGAGATCATAAAATTATACATAAAATAAAAATAAATAAAACATAAAATTTTCATGTACAAAAGTTGGTATACGTTTTCGATCGAGTCATCAATTCTTTTCTCTCTGAGAACTTTTCGTGACTGTTTGCAATTTTTTAAAAATATGTCCTCAAATTTTGGAAAGTTTACGGTGTTCACGGTTTTTCGGGAATATTATCTTGGGTTTCACGATTTACATGATTCTTTTTATGAAGAGGGGTCATGAGAATGATTTGTATTATTTTAAAATATTTTTCGGAATGTGTATAATAAGTGTATTTGTCATGATACATTGAGCTTTCATTGGGTTTCCATTCAATTTCCATTGACCCATTGGTACTTTGGCGATGGGCATTTTATACCATTCAAATTTCCATTGAGGATGACCATTAAGCTTCCATTTGATTTCTATCAAATGTACATTGAGCTTCAATGAAAGTTCAATTGAACGTTTCCCTACTAATACGAAAAACTAATGAAAACTAATAAAAAATAATGAATAATAAACGAATAAAAACTAATGAAACATGTACGTGTGTGCAAAGGGGAATGATAATTTTTTTTCGTTTATATCTTTAGTGTAGTATACGTAAAATTGATATCACGTTTCATAGTGACCCAACCATGACTCGTGTGACCTTTCTGAAGCGCAGGGTCTAATGTTCTTTGAAAGCACTATCCTTGATGAAATATTGCAAATGGCTTGAGCATTTTCCTTATCAACAAGAAAAATTGAAAATTATACGAGTTGATAAAAGATAATATAGATTAAGTGAATCCTTCTAGGAGTTTCGTAACGACAAAGGAAACTTCTAATTTTCCAGTAAAATTGTAATATCATCCACAGTCAACTTTTCGACTCAATTAGAGCGCTTTTCGAGACCTACGTAAAATATTGATAAATTTTGCAGAAAATTAACTCAACTTTCGTACAGTTTTAACACACGTTTCATCCGTTTTCATATTAAGATTCTACACTTCATAATTATACACAAATCAACCAGTTGAAAACAGCCCATGTTCATTTAGAACAGAGTACTGATACCCCAAAAATTATTCCGAACTCTGATAATATCGATAAAACCTCCAGACACTGTAAAAGTGCCAAACAATCGGTATACAACTCTCGTACCAGAATCGCCTCGATGTTTTAACATCAACCCCGACTTGGATGTTAAACAGCGGAGGCATTTTAATTGCCACATGACGACAACTGCGACTCTCTTGTTGGGCTCGGTGATTTCCATTATCTCGACCATTTCACCCCGGAAGTCACTGGATTTCTGAAACTTGTCCGCAACGTTCGCTCCTTAAACCGGTACGCGCTCATTATCTTTGGTGACCACGGAGCCTGACAAATAAACAGTTTGTGTCGTACAAAGATTGTGGATAAGGAGCCCGCCAGGTCGCTATTATAGCGAAATTTTACAGCCACGCGTTTGTTCCCTGCCTTTTCCGTTACGTTCCGACAAGCTGTCAACGCCGCGTAATTTGCGTACCGAGAGTGATTCCCGTAACATCGTTTGCATGAAACGCACCTTTCCCCGCGAAAACTCCGTGCCGTGAATAATGTTTTCTTATTTTGGAGTAACGGCGTTTCGAGCTGACCTCGATTTTTACCAGGTCCGTATAAGTCGAATGCCGAGGGTGATAAGTATCTAAAATACTTGCGGAAATTACACTTGTTAACATTTAATCGGACGCAATTTTCACTGCCATGGATGGACTATGAGAAAAAAAAGGGAGTAGGGGTGCATGGAAGTAGAATCTTGTTTCCTTTTGGTTCCATCTTCATGAAGGTTTCATTTTTATGAAGGTTCCATCTTTATGAAGGTTATAAAGGTTACCATCTTTATAAAGGTTCATTTTTATTAAGGTTATAAGGGTTCCATCTTTATGAAGGTTACCATCTTTATTAAGGTTCCATCTTTATAAAGGTTATAAAGGTCATCACCAGAACCAGCACTTTTGAGACGAACACTTCATTTCTGAAGGTTTCACCTTTGCTCTCAGAGTTTTACCATCAGGTTCGAGGGTAATAAGTTGAAAAGAACGAAACTTCCAGTTTTTCAAATTCCTGGAAAATTTCCACCACTTTTCTCCCCGCATATAAATGCAGACACACCAACTATTCCTTACCGCATTCGAATCGTCTGTTATTCACAGTCCCTTCGATCGCTCGCAGCGAAACATCGATTCGCTATTCCTTGGATGCCGAAAAAAAGGCACTTCCTACAAGTCAGTCAAGTCGAAAGGCTGTTGCAGCGGTGCACCGACGGCAGACATCAATATCATGGTCAATTTAACCGTTTCTGCAGCCTCGGGAGAGAGGGGCAAAGGTCAGCCTCTCCAACCAGGGTCCCTCAGGGGAACTGGACGTGAACTTTTCAAGTCGGTGGTGACCGAGCTCGCCGTATTCAATAGCGGTCGAGTTCGATTAAAGGCGCAGGTTCAGCCAAGGATAAATAAGCGGATCGCTTTTGATTCCCGGTCCCACGCCAAGTCCCCGATATTTTCATTAATAGCAGCCGCGCGCTGCCTTATAATTACTATACTAGGCAACGGGACGTGAAAGGACGTCCCATAAATTTCCTGACTGTATTATGAAAGTATGTATCATGTGTGTATGTGACAGTATTAATCATGTTTTGGGATGAAATTAAGAAGAACGTTCGGGAGGTTTGATCAATGGTGTGAGAGAGGGTTTTTCTGGTAAGGGATGACTTTTTTGAGAAGGGTTCTGTCAAAAGCTGGAAATCTGGGATGTTTGGGGGAAATGATATGCCTTGGAAGGAATCTGGAATTGGCGGGGAATTTGGTTTTGACATTGGAAAATTTTTTGATTCTCGTTAAATGCGTATGAATGATTATTTAGTCATTCACAGAAAAGTCGATTTGGTACAGCCAAATAAACGTTTGGTAAAACTAGGACGCAAAAAATTTTTCATTACACTTTGCCAAATTTTGGTTAGCTGTACAAAAATTCATCTTAGCTCAAGTCGAATTTGGTACAGCTAACCAAAATTTGGTACAGTCGAATGGAAAATTTATTTTGTCCTATTTTTACCAAACTTTTATTTGGCTTTACAAAATCAACTTTTGTGTGTTCACGTGCGAGTTCAGAAGCTTCTTATTTTCCGGAATTCTTGAATTTTAGGCGAGCTTGCATGAATTTTGGAGTTTGATGGCTGTTTAAATTTTCGAAGTTGTTAAGTTCGGGAGTTTTTGGAGCTTTCAAACTTTTTGAGCTTCGAAAATTTTGGAGGTTCTGAAATTTTAGGGGATTGACAATTTTTGAACATGTCCAAGGATTTTAGAGTTTTTGTCAAGTTTTGCAATTTTTAGATTTCCAGAAATTTCGTGATTTTCAAAGTTTCGAAGCTTACGAATTCCAAAATTCTTTCAACCTCGGGATATCGAAATTTTGACGAATTTAAAGTATAAAGATTAGACAATTTTTAGTTTCAAAACTTTTGAGCATCGGAAATTCTGGAAGTTCTCGAATTTGAAAGAATTATAAAGTCCTTGATGTAAGCAAAATTTGGTAATTCCGGGAATTCTAACAATTTTAAAATCTTGTAGTTATCAAAATTCATGCAAATTTTTCAAGCTTTTGCAGTCCTGGAAATGTTGAAGGTTTCAAAGTTTCATTTGTACCGTTGGAGCCTAGAATTTTCGAAGTTGCCACGTTCAGAAGATCAGTAGTTTCACAATTTTTGGAGTCTTAGGATTGTGAAATCATGCTAAATTTGCAAAAAAGTTACTGTTTCAAAGTATTCCAATGTTTTCAAGTTGTAAAGTTTGCAGATTCCATAGTTCTATGAAATAAAAAATAATTTTCAAGTTACGAAAAAGTCTAAAGTTTGTAAGATATCAATTCGGCGGATGTTCGAAGTTTCGGGAGTTCCAAAAGTTCAAAAGTTCCGTAGAATTCTGAAGTCTTGAAGCTTGAAGTTTAACAAAATCTGTCGTTCGAAAGTGTTGTCGATTTTGAGAGTTTTCAAATCTTTCGGAGTTTAGAAGATCAGTTCTGAAATTCAAAAGTTGTCAACTTTTCGTATATCTCAACTTTTGGAATTCTAAAAAGCTCACACGTTTTATAGAATTGTAAAGACTCAAAGCTTAGAAGTTTCAAAAATGCACAAATCTTCGTTTTCTGGATTTTTTGAATTTCGAAGTTTTTTGACAATTATATTACATTTCATCGGAAATACGTCACATTCAAGCAATGTTTTCCGTAATGAATAACTGAAACACTATTAAACCGTCTTGGGTAACCTGAAAACGTCATCAAATCCCCCCATCGAAAAACTTCAATAATTCTGTTCATCGAAGCCAGTGAACTCCATTTATAATTTGTGCATCTTAATCTGAGCATATTGATTGACATGCCAATAACTCGATAAAGACCCCACGAAGGACTCAAAAGACACATTTTATTGATGTTTTTTGTCATCTGCGGATTTAATTACATATCACAAAATCAAATTATACCCTCGAGCTTTTTCACAGCGAGTTTTGAAATCCGCTTTCGCGTATCACGCCAGTGTCGGACTTGTCGGCTGCAAAAGGAGCAAAATGTGGTAGCTGAATACCATCAAAGAATCAAGAGGTGGAGGCCCTGGTTGAGGGCGGCTTTTTAATCATAGCCGCCGCTCATGACCGGCTCGATCTCGATCGTAAACTTTCGACCGCTTAGGGTAGAAGCCGCGTGAATAAGAAGAATTGCGCCTTCTAGAAGCATTTCAAGTGCTTGTTTACTGGCTTTTACCGTCATTATTCTGCGGACTTTTAGCCCGCGCGGATTAATGGAAATAGAGGATCGTTACAGTGTAGGTTCTATAAACAAAAAGTTACTGCCGTTCACATCAGCCCTTTATACGCACATATGTCTCTGTGATTGCATGGAGGGTTTTTTACCTGAGGTTGTAGAAATTGATATCCTCATGGGCAGTTAGGACATAAAGTTGAACTTCCTTATGATGCTTTTCCGATTTTTGGATTTTTTGATGATCTTACGATTTTTTCAATGACCGTTTGCTTTTGTGAAAGAAGCGGATGTTGTCATTTTTGTCATACCTGTTTACGTGGGCTGTTTTTTTTCATACAGTTTTGTGTATGTATTTTTTTACTACATGTACATACAGTTGAATCTCGATTGAGCACTCGGTTCGGGGATATTGAGTAAACATTACGCTCGATCGATGAAGCATTAATGACTTTCCAGGCTTCTGGAATTCGCTCCTTGTTGTGAAAATCGGAGCCTTATCTCTGCCAAGATATTCACGGTAAATTAGAGGGCGCTCCATCGAATTACGCTCGATCGAGATCCAGCTGTACTGCATAAAATGTAAATACTACATTTTAAATATTTCTAAAATTTCAAATAGGTACTCTGAACAATTCTGGATGTTCGACAATTTTTTTGAAAAGAATTTTAATAAGTTAAAGAATTGAATACTCCTGGAAAATTTATGGATTTTGTGAATTTCAGAAATTTCCAAAATTTTGTACGTTTATGAATTCTTTGTACCTCGAAAATTCCGAAAATTAAGACAATTCATGTAATTCAATAATTTTCGAGATTCGCTTAGTTATAAGGAAAATAGGATAATCAGGGAAATTTTTATATTTTGTAAATTTCAGAAATTTTTAAAATTTTGTACGTTTATCAATTCTTTGAATTTCGAAAATTCGGGAAATTAAGACAATTCAGATGATTTAGAAATTTTCGAGCTTCGCTTAGTTTTAAATAAAATAGGACAACTATGAAAATTTATAGATTTTGTAAATTTCAAAAATTTTTTTAATTTTGTAGGTTTATAAATATAATAACTTCTTTGAATTCCGAAAATTCCGAAAATCAAGACCATTCTGATAATTTAGAAATTTTCGAGATTCGCTTAGTTATAAGGAAAATAGGAAAATCAGAGAAATGTGTAGATCTTGTACATTTCAGAAATTTTCAAAATTGTATACGTTTGTAAATTCTTTGAATTTCGAAAATTCGGAAAATTAAGACAATTCAGATGATTTAGAAATTTTCGAGACTCGCTTAGTTTTGAGAAAAATAGGACAACTAGGAAAATTTATAGATTTTGTAAATTTCAGAAATTTTCAAAATTTTGTACGTTCATGAATTCTTTGTACTTCGAAAATTTCAAAAATCAGGACAATTTAGATAGTTCAGAAATTTTTGAGGATTTCGTTTACCAAGCGAGAAACGGAACACTATAAAATTCTTGAAAATTCAAAATATCGCAGCAATTTGGAAAACTTCGAAAAAATTCGGAACTGGCATAAATTCCAAAAACTTGAAAAAAAATGAAATAAAAATTCCCGGAAAATTTATAGATTTTGTAAATTTCAGAAATTCTCAAAATTTTGTACGTTTATAAATTCTTTGTACCTACTTCGAAAAATTCCGAAAGTTAAGACAATTCAGATAATTTAGCAATTTTCAAGAATTTCGTTAACCAACAACATGCAGAACATTATAAAATTCTTGACAATTTAGAAGATCTCAAAAATTTGGAAAACTTTGAAAAAATTCGGAACTGGCATAAATTTCAAAAACTTGAAAAATAAAATTGCTGAAAAATTTAAGAGATATGGAAAATTTACAGAATTTCAAGAATTTCAGAAATTTTAGACGTTTAAAAAAATTTATTTGCCCCAAAAATTTCGGAAATCCAAACAATTTCGTTTATTTCTGAATCATCAGAAATTTGTTCAATCCACAAGATTTCGGAAATTTCCAAATTCTAAGAAAGTCTCAACAATTCTGAAAACTTGAGGTATCACGGAAGTTTGAATAACTGAAAACAAAATACAAAAGTTCTAAAAATTCATAAAAATCAGCCAACTTTCACCAGCAAAATAATTCTAAGAGCGGTCAAAATTATCCATAAAATTCTAAGAAAGTCTCAATAATTCTGAAAATTTGAGTGATCACGAAAGTTCGAATAACTGAAAACAAAATACGAAAATTCCAAAAATTCATAAAAATCAGCCAACTTCCACCAACAAAATAATTCTAAGAGCGGTCAAAATTATCCACAAAATTCCGGAAACACCAAAAATCCGTCCTTTATTAAACACGAAAACCATAATTCCCCTTTAAACATCAAGCAAACAAAAAAAAAAATCAGTACCATATCGTCCCCTAAACGAAAGTCATCAATTTCGCCCTATACCCTCAAAGCACGTCTAAAAACCCAACCAGCACGAGCAAGTCGACAATCGACTAGTCATTATTCCATCAGTCTCCCCGCTATCTAGACCCACTCCCGGAGTAACTTTATAATGGCAACTCAGAGCGCATTCAAATATACGGCGCGTTTGTAAAACCCCGTCGTAAAATCGCGTGCCGGTCACTTTCTCAAAATAGTGTGTTGTTAATGTCAATTAACCGTAAATTTAACACCTCGTTAGTGTCGTCGCGAGAATTACAATTATGATCCTGTATCTCGAGCGAGCGAGTTTACTATTACCCTTTACCACCAGCACAATCAACATCAAATAAATCTCTTGCCCGACATTTCCGCGAAGAGCAAAAACCTTCCCCACGAAACTTTTATTAACTTCGAAAACTAACGGCTATTGGTTACTGCCACTGAAAACAAGAGCGCATTTCGAAATTGCAGAAAATTATATCCAGGTGTGCTCTGGGTCGAGCATTTTTCCCCTTTCCCCATTTTTCAAAGGCACCATCAGGTTTACTTGTACTTATAATAATCTTCTTTTCCGTTTTATTGCCGTATTTCGCGCGGATTCAATGTTCCATGAAAAAGAAAGCGAGGTTACAAGACGTCATTCCGCTTCCCCGGCGAGACCGACGTAATGAGCCGAGTGTATATATTTTCGTCGAAATATTTACGAGTCCTCGTTGCGCGTAATGTTGATGAAAAAAGGCGCAGGAATGCCGAATTGAAAACTCGTCGTAATGGAAGAATCATTTAACAAACGAGGCAAACGCAAATGAGCGGAGAGAGGCGACCTTGCCACCGGTTTTAACTGCGGGATATATCGGGATTCATTTTGAAAATCCAATTACCACTCTTTTCTTATGCCTCGTCCAGATAAGCTGCACGCCATCGTAACTATCGTCACTTCTGTTTCGTTTTTTGATAGGTGCCCCTTGATATGTGAAGAGCTCGGATATGGTAATACGCCGCACATGTAACGCCGAACGTTTACGTGATTATCATTGGTAATCTCGAGCTTAACATGATCGTAAACATCACATTGATTGTGGTTTGCGAAAATTTTCAAGAAACCTTGGGATGCCATTCAACTTGGAGGATTTTTTATTTTGATCTCCATTTTTCTATGTCTCCCACTTTATACAGTAGGATAGTGACTGTATGTAAATGAGAGCCTCAAAATACATCGACGATGATTGAAAGGTATATGATTAACGATGAAAATCATAAAAATGTTTATTTTTGGAATCATGAGAAAGTTTTTTGGAGAATCCCAAAAAGATCGATGATCCGTATTTATTTCTGGACTTATTGTGAAAATTTATTGACAGATTTTATATACATTACGATTAATTTTTTCGGCGATTCGAATCTCCATCGATATCAATCGTCATCATACAGTAGACCCCCTCCCCCACCTCTGTGATTAGGGTGTCGCGGGTAATTCAATTTTTTTTTCTCCGAATTAAATTACTGTTGATATTCGTATCCAAATGGATTTTTCTCTTTCTAATAAATGGACCATAATGGACGTACAAGGAGAAAAATTCTGGTCATTTTTGAAATTGAGATACAGTTTCTACTGTATAAAATAAATATTCAGAATTTTCGAATTATCAGTATCTGGATATTCGAGTATTTGGGCAATTGTAGTCAACTGTAGAATGTACATTTTTTAATTCGAAGATGTGTACGAAATTAAGGATTAGATAGCGTTAAAAATATGAATTCTTCGATTTTGTTAATCGAATTCATATGTTACAGAGACATTTCATACAATACAATAGTGACTTTGTATGAAAATGAGAATCTTGAATTACATCGGTACCAGGTTATTCGTGGAAAATTACGTCCACGCGTCCAAGATGCTTCCAAACGGATTTTCACATTGTCATCTTAATGAATTCCTCACTCGGTCATTTTTTCCAGAAAACCTATCGAAAATACACGAGTACATGCGTTGCTAAACCACGTTTGTGAAAACTACGCGAAAACTGCATTTTTTGTACACAAAATTAAAAAACCAAGTCTTCTCGTTATTCGAAACTCAAGTTCTAAACTGGCATTGAAAATCCTCGAGACCGCAAAAGCTACTCCCGCAACTGTCAGTTATTCGCATTATCTGAATAAATCACCCTCGTAGGACGAAAATGGTTGTGGCATTCCAGCACAACCGCAGCAACACGATCAAGGATCGAGGAAGGACAATAGCCATTAGAGTTTATTTGAGGCACGTCTCGTGCCTTGTCTCATTTCATGTAATTTCGTCGAGGCACGTTCTTGCACACGATTATTAAGCTGCTATCTGTACCGTGACTTTTCGAGATCAGTCTGTCATTTATACCGAATTTTTATTCTCCACGAAAAAGTTCATATCGGCTGAATGATTTTTGATGACGTTGATCTGGATGTAGTTGTCACTGAAGGTGACTTTGCAAGGTTTGTAGACCTTTCAAAATTTGTTTGAGTTGGAACTTATTAGATTGGAAGGATTTTGTAAGGTTTTCGGAAGGTATTCTTTTGATAAAATTCAGGTTGGTGAGGGTCCAACATGAATTTCGTTGCCGTATTTAATGATGATGAGTTTTCGAAATTGACATTCAATTTTCGAAATTTCCATAGTGGTTGGCGAAGGCCCTCAAATGACTACAAGCGTCGACTATAGTGAGTACCTCCATGCGCGGTTCATGAATATGAATGCTTCTGAATATTTTCCAATAATTATAATGCAATCGGTCCAAAAAAGTAACACGTTCTTCAATACTCGTCCATTCACTGTTGATTGAGACCAGTGGGGAGCGCGATATAAACATCGAATCCACGCATAATTGAGCTCTCATTAATGACTCGAAAAGACAATAAAATGCCCCATGTCACGGCGTTTTCGTACTTGAACGCGGGAGATGGGTTTTCGTGAGACGCGGGTACAAAAAAAGAAAAACGCGTCCCATGGCAATTTAATTCCAGTCATTTATGCGCATCCAAGTGTTTAAGTGGCAATGCGTCAGTCGGAAAGGGAGAAAGAAAGAAAAAGCGTGCGCGCCTCTCAACACCCAGACAAATTCGTTGTTAATAGTCGGTAGAAAAAAGATGAAATCGCTTTATTCCGCCACGCCAGCAGCGAAATCCAAGTCCAGCCGCGAATAAAGATAATGACCGACTTGGCTCGGGCGATTTTTCAAAGTGATGCCGACCTTAATCACGTTCCATCCAAGGTCGCGCAGTCTTTTGGCCAGTCATCTCGCAAAAACTCAACAACTTAATTGCAACCCGTTAATCTTTCCTCGTTATGCTAATGCTTCGAAAGATGAGAACACTGAAAACGTCTTATTCGAAGGGGGTTGTGTGTGTTATCAAGGGCGTGTCGCGGGTATTCATTTCGCCAAGTTATGTTATTAGAGAAAAATACACATTGCTGCAGGATAATCGTTTGATATTGAACAAGTCTGAAATTCAGGGCAGAAAAAGTCATTTTTGGTGGATGTCGTCTTCAGGTTTTTCTTCCATTTGATTACTTCATAGAGCTTTGAGTTTCGATTTCGAGTTTATCAAGCTTGAAATTTTTGTTGTGAATTTCGGGTTCCGATTTCGAGTTTATAGAACTTGAAGTTCTGATTTCGAGTTTCTCGAGCTTTGAGGTATCGATTTTGAGTTTGTCAAGCTTGAAGTTTTGATTCCTTGTTGAACAAACTTGGCGAGTTTATCGAGCTTGAAGTTTCGATTTCGAGTTCATGGAAGTTGGAGTTCGGATTTTGAGTTTATCGAGCCAGTTTCGAGT
>JAPYZK010001804.1:0-14407 GCA_030522785.1 Platygaster equestris | reverse complement strand
TTAGTTAGCTTGAAGTTATCAAACTTGTTTTTATTTCGATTTTATCGAACTTGTAGTTTCGATTTGAAATATATCGAAATCAAAAGTTAGATTCCGAGTTCATCAAGCTTGAAGTGGCGCGACGTTGTATTATCGGAGAAAAATTCACATTGCTGCAGGATAATCGTTTGATATTGAACAAGTCTGAAATTCAGGGCAGAAAAATTCATTTTTTGTAAATATCGTCTTCGGATTCTTCTTCCATTTAATTACTTTATAGAGCTTCAAGTTCCGATTTAGATTTTATCAAGCTTGAAATTTATATTGTGAATTTTGGGTTTCGATTTGGAGTTTATAGAACTCGAAGTTCTGATTCCGAGTTTCTCGAGCTTGGAGGTATCGATTTTAAGTTCTTCAAGCTGGAAGTTTTGATTTCTTGTTGAACAAACTTGGCGAGTTTGTCGAGCTTGAAGATTCGATTTCGAGTTTATCGAACTTGGAGTTTAGATTTTAAGTTCATCGAGTTTCATTCGATTCCGAGTTCATCAAGCTTGAAGTGGCGCGACGTTGTATTATCGGAGAAAAATTCACATTGCTGCACGATAATCGTTTAATTTTGAATGACGGTTAAATATCCAGTCTTTTCCCACATTTTCTGGTCAAAATTTTGAAATGACAGAATAATGAAACAAACTGAGGAGATAAGTGAAGAGGATGTAGGAATCTGATCGAATTGTGTCAGATTTTGAACTTCAATCGTTACGATTATGTATACACATTTCGAACTTTTCTCATTACGATTACACTCAAAAAGCTGAAAAAACCAGAAAGATCTATTATTTAATCCGATATTATTAGCACCAAATACCATACCCTCAATCAATCGTTATCACCCTTGGATCGATTTTTCATGTATTCTTATCGGTTCAACAGCGGAACGATTTTATCAAGAAGACAAGTGATTAAGAAATATCGTCGACCGGGTAACATCGATCAAAATCAGACGCAACATTACTACTGATTTTCCGATATCTCGAATCTAACGTCATGAATTACAAATCTTCACCGCGCAAAAATATGATGATTGAAGGCTCGCCCGAAATATATTAATAATTTCATCCTAGTAGAACTCGAATAAAAAATATAGAGAACACATATAAATCTGAAAGCATAAAAATCATCTTGGTCTCGTAAAAATCGAACGTTGTGATCTCGTTTCCCAAGTTTCGAAGGATCATGAATTTGAATCCCAGTTTATAACGCGCATGAAACGTCTATGATCCGGTTTTGTGTGCAAATTTATCACGATTTTCCGACGTCGGGTTTTTTCGTTTTTATATGCATCAAGCTGGGGTACTGGTACAATCGGAGCCGGCTCTTTTATTTTTTGAGAAACATGCATACACGACCGATGTCGTACTTCATGTCGCGCCGTTTAATAGCCTTTTAATATTGCTTCACAAGCCGCACAACCATGACGTTCAAGTTATTCTGCCATGCTCTTTGTGGATAATAGTTCGGCGATGAACATGGTAATGCACTGGCCGTGGCTCATTTTCAGTCGCCAATTTCCCATTCGATGAGCGACGCTTATTTTTACACGAAGGCTGCGTTTTATCGAACATTGAACAACAATGCTCCTTGAATGCTACATCGAAATTCCGCAAATAATCGTCTATAACTCGAAAACGACTGGAGATGGGCCCCAATGCTCCTTAAATTTTCGAGTTTCGTTTCAGAAATGCGTTACTAGTGTAGTTTACAAAGTAAAACCGAAAAATATAGTTATTTTTCACCGAATGGGAGAAGTAAAAGGGGAGAGTAAGTTCGGAATCGAAAAAAAAAAAACACCAGACGTAATTTGTGTACAACCTCTACGTACTTGTATTCAAAAACTCATTCCTGAAATGACGAACATTTCGTGGTCATGTCTCGTACCGGAGGTATATATTTCTCCGCGTTCGGTGTTTTATTGTTGCGAAACGAACGATTCTTCACATTCCACTCCGCGAGACCCTCATTTTTCATCACCAACTTCCGTGGTTATAACAGTTGGAACAAAACCATAAGGCGGCGTGGATCGCCTACTGTCTTTCCCACTCCCATTCGACTCGCTCTTTTTGTTCTTCACGGGTTTCGACTCTTCGCCACATTTCATGGCGAACTTGATTTCTTCCATGAATTCTTCTTTGAAGGATACCTGAAGAAACGTCGAGAGTTGAATCATGGAAACCGTTAAAATCGAGGATTACGTAATTACGCGACCTACGTCGTTTTTGTACGACGAGGCAACTATCTCCTGCAAAAATTCGATGGCAGTTATCACGCAGGAGACGCAAATACCCACGATGAAAACCAGGAAGACGCCGCCCACGTTGTTCATGCCTAACTCGTCGGGTTGCCCCGAGCCTCCGGCTTCCTGCACAGGAATTTCAACGTTTTTTTGCGAAATTTTTCACGCATTTGCATTTCCAGATTGAAAGTTCGAAATATCGGCATTTTTATTATCAGCTTTTCGATATCTAGAGTCTTCGTTTTGAGTTCATCGAACTTGAAACTTGGATTTCGAGTTTATCGAACTTGTTTTGATTTTGAGTGTGTCGAGTTTGAAGTTTCGATTTCGAGTTTATCAAGCTTGAAGTTTCGATTAAGAGTTTATAGAACTTGTTTCGATTTCGAGTTTATCAAGTTTGAAGCTTAGATTTGAAATTCATAGGACTCGGAGATTGGATTCCGAGTTTATCAAACTCGAAGCTTCGATTTGGAGTTCATAGAACTTGAAATTTTCATTTCAAGTTTCAATTTCAAGTTTCCACGGATTTTCATTTCCAGATTAAAAGTTCGAAATATCGGCATTTTTATCATTTTAGCATTTATCAGCTTTTCAATATCTAGAGTCTTCGTTTTGAGTTCATCGAACTTGAAGCTTGGATTTCAAGTTTATCGAGCTTTAAAAGCGATTTTAATTTCGAGTTTATCAAACTTGAAGTATCGATTCTGGGTTTATCGAACTTGTTCTGATTTTGAATCTGTCGAGTTTGTAGTTTCGATTTCGAGTTTGTCAAGCTTGAAGTTTCGATTCTGGGTTTATCGAACTTGTTTCGATTTTGAGTCTGTCGAGTTTAAAGTATCGATTTCGAGTTTATCTAACTTGAAGTTTTGATTCTGGGTTTATCGAACTTGTTTCGATTTCGAGTTTATCAAGTTTCAAGTTTCAATTTCAAATTAATCGAACTCCAGGTTTGGAATTCGAGTTTATTAAACTTGAAGCTTTGATTTGGAGTTTATCGAACTTGAAGTTTTTATTTCAAGTTTCAATTTTGAGTTTTCATCTCAAGTTCCCACGTATTTTCATTTCCAGATCGGAAGTTAAAAATATCGGCATTTTTATTATAAACTTTTCGATATCTAGAGTCTTTGTTTTGAGTTCATGGAACTTGAAACTTAGATTTCAAGTTCATTAAGCTTGAAAATTGATTTTAATTTCGAGTTTATCGAGCTTGTTTCGATTTTGAGTGTGTCGAGTTTTAAGTTTCAATTTCGAGTTTATCAAGTTCAAAGCTGTGATTCTGGGTTTATCGAACTCATTCCGATTTTGAGTCTGTCGAGTTTGAAGTTTCGATTTCGAGTTTATCAAGCTTGAAGTTTCGATTCTGGGTTTATCGAACTTGTTTCGATTTCGAGTTTATCAAGTCTGAAGTTTAGATTTAAAATTCATAAAATTCTGAGTTTAGATTTCGAGTTCATCGAACTTGAAGCTTCGATTTGAAGTTTATCGAACTCGAAGTTTTGATTTTAAGTTTCGATTTTAAGTTTTCATCTAAAGTTTCCACGGATTTTCATTTCCAGATCGAAAGTTCGAAATATCGGCATTTTTATTATCAACTTTTCGATACCTAGAGTTTTTGTTTTGAGTTCATCGAACTTGAAGCTTGAATTTCAAGTTTATCGAGCTTGAAAATTGATTTCAATTTCGAGTTCATCGAACTTTTTTCGATTTTTAGTGTGTCGAGTTTGAAGTTTCGATTCCGAATTTATCAAGCTTGAAGTTTCGATTCTAAGTTTATCGAACTTGTTTCGATTTCGAGTTTATCAAGTTCGAAGTTTACGTAGATTCCAAATTCATCAAAGTCTAAGTTCGGATGCTGAGTTTATCGAACTTGAAGCTTCGATTTGGAATTCATCGAACTTGAAGTTTTTATTTCAAGTTTCAATTCCAAGTTTTCATCTCAAGTTTCCACGGATTTTCATTTTCGAATCGAAAATTCGAAATCGAATATCAACAATGTACGAACTGCAACGATTTTTCAACTTTTCTCATTTTTTTCAATTTCGTAGGGGGTTACCATTAATCTCGTGACGCTCGATCATACTTGTTTCTCTTTTGTTTGTATGCCAATACGTATTTCTGTCTCTTTTCAATAGCGTCACGAGATTCATGGACGGTCCCTAGCAGACAGTTCAATTTTTCCAACCAAGTCATTCAGTCATCCCAATCAAATGAACGAAAGTGTAAATGTTCTCACCTCACATCTTCCACCGCCGCGCTTTTCTTTCCACCACGTGTTGTACATTTTACTCAGCGCCCCATTTTCCTGCATTTTCAGAACAGCCGAGCTCAGCTCGTTCCTATAAGTCGCGTCTGAAAACAGAAGAAGGCTGTTCAGCAAATCACGTAGGCACCTTTATCTTCCGGTTTTCCTATGCTCGCGTTACTTTTCCGCATCGCGATTCCGTAGCCCTTCGAGTCCAAATTACCGCCTACTTGCGCAACATTGCAATCCCTTTCCTGTAAGTACTCTATCGACGCACTTTCCATTAGAAAAGCATAATCCTCGTTCAGAACTTTCTGTTTTCCCTCGTCGTTTGTGGCAGTCAAGACACTCTTTGCGTTGTCCATCATGAATTGGTACATTTTTCTGTACCTCGTGTCGTTCGAGCCCTGTGATTAAAGTTCATCGTGCTATCAGTAGCGTTGTAATAGTGTTTTCTCATTATATTTTGGAAAAGCTCAATTAGTTCTTGATGAAAACTGGGGAGATAATATTTATGATGGAAAAAGTGAAAGTGGGAAGTTACGCAACTGTCCTTCTCTCCCTCATGGGAGCAGTCGTTTGGTGAGAGAGAAAGAGAGCAGTAGTATCGCCTACCCCTGAGTGATCAAGGTTAATTTTCTTATTCAGATATTTAAGAAAATGAGCCTCGTCGGGATTTACAAAAAATTCTAATTTCCACCATCGAAAATGTCATGAAATTTCGAAATCATTCCTTTCGGAAGAACGTACTCTGAAAAAAGACAAAGTCGATCCGCCATCCTTCGCCCCGTATTTGATGACGTTTTGATTAACTAGGTCATCAACGTTCTTGATTGGTCGAACCACTGTCTCGACTGTCAGAAACGCAGCGAGATTAGCAGTGTACGAGGAGACCATGATTAAGCAGAAGAACCACCATAAGCCAGCCATTAGTCTTGTTGCAGCACCTCTAAAAAAACACTCTATCTAGAAAGCAATTTGGTATTCATGTTTCTTTTCTTTGCGATGTGAGATAAGTGAAATGAAAAAAAGGCAGTTACGTTTTGTTGAATTCCATTCAACGAAAGAAAATTGATTAAGGATGAAGTTGAGTTGAATTTTCATAAAAGGAGAATGTTTTGTGATGATCACTACGTGAAATGACGATTAATTACTTTACTGGTGAGATAAATGATGTTCAAGTAATCGAAAGTTATTTTCGTGATTGTGATAGAGGGCGAGATTTACATGGGAGCGATTTCCGAGCCCTGTTGCATAATAGCCCCCATGGTGAACCACATGGAATTTTGCAAGCTGAACTGATTTTCCAGTTCTTCTGGTTCTTCTATGCAAGGGTAGGGATTGTTCCATTCAGCGGGGCATATTCTGCCCACGACGAAAAATAGTAGAGACATGAGAGTGTACGATCCTACTAGGTAGAGCCAAACCTCTTTGGAAAATGGTGACATGAAAGAGAACAGACTTGGTGCAGCTTTTCCGGGCTTTTTAAACAAAATACTGATACCTGAAAAAGAATTATTGCGCTGCAATAGTAATAAAGGATTTTCAGTGGCGTGATGAACATGGGAAAAGCGGGAAATTTCCTTTTCTCGAACTCCAGTTTTCGTATTCGCTAAATGAATATGAAACTTCCAGCATTCAAGACATTATTATATTGTACATTGTCTAGAATTCTGTACATATTCAAGAAAAAATCTTGCACATAATGAAAAACGAAATCTCGAAAATTCAGAAATTCGTGTTCTTAGATTTTTGAAATCCCAATGTTTTGATTTCCGAATTCTATAACATGGATACTCAAGTTGCTCGAATTTTCATTTTCCGATTTCTTGAATCTCAGTAACCGAATTGAGAAATTTAATCCCTTAAACCTTAAAACTGACGTGTTGTTCGAATTTTGGAACGCTTTGAGTTTTCGATCTATTCATTTTTTTAGAGGTTCAACTTCCAATCTGAATGTTCTAAATTTCAAACTCTCCGATTCTTCAAATTTTATATTTCGGAATCAAAATTCCATGGAAGGAAAGTATTTTCCGACACCCCGAAAAATCTCGGGAAAATTTAAAATTTATATTCTTTACCACCCTTAGTGATTCTAGTTTTTATAAAAACCTTATGAAAAATTTGCATAAAAATTTTTTATGATAATTTTTTTTATAAAAAAAAGGTCGGTTTAATGAAAGTTTTATGAAATTTGCATTTTTTATACAGTTGTTTCATGCAAGTTTTTTGACAACAAATTTTTTTCATAAAAATTTTTTTCCAACATTTTTAAAAATATGCAAAAATTGTTCTAACCTTTTTTGAATCATTTTGCTTATGTATATACTATTTTTCATCAGTTTATGAGGCTCTAGCTTGAATTTCGTTTCGAAAGGACTATTGGATTTCTGATGCAAAGTTCGCAAGTTCAAATACCGCTGTCTCCAAAAAATTCATAAATTCAACTTTCTTGTCTATCAAATCAATATTAGTTTCGATGCTTATTTTCAATTTAAGTTGAAGAAAGTTCGAATCCTATGGAATAATATCTTTCTCCATTTTATTATTGCTAAAAAACGTTACGAACATGATTTTTTATTTCCTTGTGTGATGTAAACGTATCAAATATTACTATAAGAGAAATTCCTTATATCAGGAAAGTTTTTTTTATACAAATACGAAACTTTTCATCAAAATCTCGAAGTTTTCATAAGAATGAAGGTTTTCTAAGAAAATTTTAAGGGTTTCAATAGTTTTTATAAAGAAACAGATGAACTGTATGAAAATTTTGACAGATTTTATAGATCCATTTCATGAAAACCAAAAATTGTACATAACTTTTATGAAATCGACCTAATATGAAAACCAATTTTCATAAATAACTCACTGATTTTATAAAAATGTTGCCTGTTTTTATAAAATCAGTGAATTATTTATGAAAAAAAAATTTTTTTTTATAAGGTCGATTTTATAAAATTTTCGATTCTTATAAAGGGGTTTTACAAATACTGTATAAAAAATATATTTTTTTATGAAATCTGTCGAAATTTTCATACAATTCATCTGTTTTTTTACAAAAACAATTGAAAGCCTCCAAATTTTCTCATCAAAAATTTATTTCTATAAAAACTTCGTGATTTTTGTGAAAAGTTTCATATTTCCATAAATAAACTTTCCTGGTATAAGGAATTTCTCTTATAGTAAGATTTGATACGTTTTTATAACACAAGGGAATAGAAAATCGTGTTCGTAACGTTTTTTAGCAATTATAAAACGTAGCAACATATTATTTCATAGGATTTGAAAATTCTTCAACTGAATTGAAAATAAGCATCCAAATTGACATAGATTTGATGGACAAGAAACTTGACTATCGGATTTCTGATGCATAAGTCGCAAGTTCAAATCCCGCTGCCTCCAAACAATTTTTAAATTCCTTCCGAAACGAAATTTGAGCTACAGTCTTATAAACTGATAAAAAATAGTGTATACATCAGCAAAGTGATCCAAAAAAGGTTAGACAAAATTTTGAATATTTTTAAAAATGTTGAAAAAAAATTTTTATGAAAAAAAATTTTTTTTTCAAACTTGTATAAAACCACTCTATAAAAATAAATAAAAATTCAAATTTTCTGAAACTTTCATAAAACCGACCTTATACAAATTTCCATACAAACTTTTTATAAGGTTTTTCTAAAAACTACAATCAGATCTAGGGACGCCTGCACTGCTCACTCGTGCATCGCAACAACTCATCGCATTCCAGTAATGTCTTCTTCGTACAGAACCGAACCGATAGAATCGCTCTAATAAGGCGATTTCATCATGACCAGAGTCGTTAGATCGCAGATAGAGATCGATAGTTGAAAAAAAGGTACCGAGGTTGAGAAAGGGCATCGTGAAGTCCACGGCGCTCTCGCGTTCCGACGTTATGGTCAGATCCGTAATTGCGAGGTCCGCCTCCTGCAAATAAAGTCCTTTCGTTATTTCCCGGAAGATCGCGTGATGCCGCTCCATTGCATTACCGTACATCATTCGCGAGTAAGTATACCTACGCGGGCTGCAATTTCGGTTCCATTTTGAAGGGGTGCTAAACAAATAGACGCATTTCCCGGATCGCCATTTCGATCGAGGTCAAACTTGCCGCAACCAAGACTCGTTTCCGATCGATGGGAAACGTTCGCGAAAATTCGCGACCTTTCATCGACTAGTTGTCGAGTTTGTTCGAAGCGTTCCCCTCTTACCGACTATGGATTTGTCTTTGGGAAGGCTTGATAACGTGGTGGAAGAGGGCAGCTCTTTTTAGGATTTACGAGAAATTTTGGGGTGATGTGGGGTGAGAGGGCCACTACTATTTGCTCTACTTTGAGGTCTAACCTTCCGCGGAAGTTTTTTTCCATGGGCTGGTGGAACGGGATTTTTGATGGGTGGGCGAACCTTGGGGAAGGTTAGGCTCATCTGGTTAAGGGCGGATACGGGTTTTCATTGGGAGGGGGCGGTCGAACATTTTTTATTGTCAACGATCATGATTTTAGATATTTTTTGAGTATTATAAAATTTTCAGAGTTTGACCGTTATTTAGAAAGATTCTGAAAATTTTGAAAATTACGGAATTATTATAAAATTGAGGATAATTATCATAACTCGAGGAATAATCGCAATTTTTTGACATTCGGAATTTTTAACTTTGATTGTTTGAAAAATTTTGGGAGTTTTTAAAATTATATTTTTATAATATTATTTATTGATAATGAAGAAATGATAAATAATGTAAAATAAAATGAATAAATTATTAAAATAATAATAATAATAATAATAATATTATAATAAATAAATACATATAAATAATCTTCTTATTATTTTTTTTTCACATTTTCAAATTCTGAAGACCGTGAGAATTCTGTAAACTTTCTAAGAAATTTGAGGATTTAAAAATTTTTTAAGAATTCTGAGTATTCTGCAAAAAAAAATAATAATAATTTTCAGCATTTCCAGAATTACAAAAATTTTAGAAATTCCAAGAATGTTGAAATGTTTGATAATTTTGAGAATTCTGCTTATTTTTTGATTTGTTGTTGATTTCGGAAGAAATTCGTAAAATTTCGCTAATTTCCAAGATTTTTAGTAACTTAAAAAGTATCGAAAATTTCATACATTCGAGTAATCTTACAAATTTTTCCATCATTCCAAGCAAATTTTATTTTATCACAAATTTTTTGCTTATAAATAATTTTCGCATTTTATTTCGTATATTAATACTATATATGATCTTGAAAAAAAGGGTGAAATGATGATTTAAAATACCATTATAGTAATAATACTAATTATGATCATAATTTGAGAATCTACAAATTTTGTTAGAATTTTGAGTTTTCTGCAAAAAAATAATAATTTTCGAAATTTACAGAATTACAAAAATTTTAGAAATTTTAAGAATGTTAAAACATTTTATAATTTCAATAATTTTGCGAATTTTTGAAATTTTTGTTGATTTCGGATGAAATTCCAAAAATTTCGCTAATTTCCAAGATTTTTGTTGATTTCGAAAGTTTTGAAAATTTCATAAATTTGAGTAATCTTACGAATTTTTTTATCATTCCAAAAAAATTTTATTTCATCACGAATTCTTTGCTCATAAATAATTTTTCGATTTGTTTCCGTACATTAATACTTAATATGATTTTAAAAAAGGGTAAAATGATATTTTCAAATACCATTATAGTGATAATACTGATTATGATCATAATTCGAGGATTTAAACATTTTTTTAGAATTCTGAGTATTGTGTAAAATAATAATAATTCAAAAATTCCCAGAATTACAAAAATTTTAGTAATTTCAAGAATGTTAGAATGTTTGATAATTTTGAGAATTCTGCTTATTTTTAAATTTGTTGTTGATTTCGAAAGAAATTCCAAAAATTTTGCTAATTTTCAAAATTTTTGTTAATTTTGTAAGTTCCAAAAATTTCATAAATTTGAATTATTTTACGGATTTTTTCATTATTTCGAAAAATTTTTATTTTATCACGAATTTTTCGCTCATAAGTAATTTTTCAATTTGTTTCCGTATTAATCTTAATGTGATCTTGAAAAAAAGGGTAAAACGATAATTTTAAATATCATTACGGTAATAATACTAATTATGATCATAATAAAACTAATTTTACTCATCGTTTTTTTGAGAAATTGTAAAAAAGTGGGAGGGGGGGGGGGAAATGCCCCTTCGTATCCGCCACTGCACCTAGTGACCCTGATTCTTGTACGAATTGCGAGAAATTTGGGCGAGGGTGTTCAAAATGAAAATGAAACCAGTTTTCTGTAATAAAGTTTCAGTTCCGGGGATTTCGGATGTGTTAATCTGAGTTGAAATGTAGGTACTTCTTATAGAGATTCATTATTGTACTGTAGAGTTCGAATAATTTTTGAGTGTCCGTTTCGAATTCTTTGTATTCAAGTCTGCAAATGATTTCAAATTTATCGAGCTCGTATTTTCAATTTCGAATTTATGTAGCTCGAAATTCGAATTTCAAATGGATTCAACTCGAAATTTCAAGAGTATATATTGAGTTTAGCACGAGTTTATCGTGCTTTAAGTATCTATCATATACATTTTGTAATATCAGCCGTCCAAAGTCATAAATTTACGAATTTTCGATAAAATGTCCATTTCACATTCCTTGCGTAACGCTCCCAAAAATTTTGTCACGTACTTAAATTTGGTTCAACAAATTTCCTGACTGTACTAACATTGTTCATGACCCGTCCCAGCATTCCATTCCACTGTCCATTCGGCAACAATTTACCATAAACAGAATCCTCTTGAACTATAAAAGTGTAATTGAACCCGAGTATCTCACTGATCATTTGTATGATATCAACTGTGAATCCTTCGAACTGTTCGTTCCCAGACATTTTCTTTGACGTTTCTTTGAGCATCGCATACGGTGCTGTCTGAAAAATTTAGGCATTAGATGTGTGAGAGGGTCACATGCAATTTCCAGCAATAGTCGTACATTGACGTATTAATTCTTCACGATTTCAAATCATGGAAGATGTATCGGTTAATTAGTGATGATTCGTGATCATTCATGATTTTCAGAATCGAAAAATCTGAAAATAGACTCTCTCATTCTGAAATAGTCAAAATTTGACCATTTGAATTAGTAATCGTTGTTTTGACTACTCAAATAGTCATTCTCTAATGGATTACTTCCGGTAATAGTCAAATTTGACTATTTGACTAGTGATATTTTGACTAATTAGGACTAGTTGAATCATTTGACTACAAATTAGTCAATAATTTGATAACGACTATTTTGAATAGTGAAATTCGACGATTTTAATTAGTCGTCTATAATGACGATTTCAAATAGTCAAATTTTACTGCTTTATTAGTCGTATGTTGACTACCAAAATAGTCACATTTAGGTGAATGAAGTCAGAACTATTTCGATTAATAACTTTCGACTTGGAATACGTTGATTTTAACTATTACAATTAGTATAATTCGACTATTTCAGTAAGTAAAATTTGACCGTCAATTAGTCAGATTCACCTTTTTCGATTAGTCACTTTCGATTTGGAATATGTTGATCTTAACTATTAGAATTAGTGAAATGTAACTACGTCAATTAGTAAAATTTTACTATGAATCAGCCAGGTTTAACTGTTACGATCAGTAAATTTTTACCAACACAGTTAGTAACATTAAACTACAAATTGGTCAATTTAGACTGTTTTAAGTACTCGACTCGTTGACTATTTTATTGTTGAATTTGACTATTTCACTCTTAAATTTGATAATTTCCAGTAGTCACCTTTCACTAATTGAATGAATTATTTTCGACTATTTTCAGTAGTTAACTCTATTTCACTTATTCAGTTGGTAATTTTTTACTATTTACTAGTAATGTCTTTTCCGCTAGACCAATTAGTCAAATTTGACTATGAATTGGTCAGGTTTAACTATTACGATTAGTCAGTTTTTACCAACACAATTAGTAAAATTTAACTACAAAATAGTCAATTTCGACTTTTTTAAATAGTCGACTCGTTGACCATTTCATTGTCGAATTTGACTACAACTCTATTTCACTAATTCAATAAGTCATTTTTGACTATTTACTAGTAATGTCTTTTCCGCTAGACCAATTAGTCAAATTTGACTATAAATTAGTCGACTTTGACTATTTCAGAATGAGAGAGGATAGACAACCTCAAGACCCAATGATTCCAAGATATTTAAAATCAAAAATAGGGAAAATCCTAAATTCAGATATCAAACATGCATAAATTCGAACACTCGCAAAATTCGAAATAATTTTTGAAAAAACCAATTTTCACAAGACCCTTTTGCATCGATTTCAATCAACTGTCATCGATTTGACGCAAGATATAAAAACATCGAGCTATAATGAAAAAAAATATATATACCAAAGCAATAAGGACTCGAAACGTAGTATTCCGTAAACTCCGCTCGTTGTCTGACACATCAGAGATCGGTTTGGGAAACCACTCGATGCCGTAAGAACTGTTCCAAGTCCCGACCTTGTTTATCCCTTGCGGATCTACATCCAGTATATCCAGTTGAACGTCACTGCGATAACCGGAAGTGTCGAATTTCACCAAGCCAGTCAATCCCACCATTTCCGTCTGTAACGCGAACGAGAAAAAAGCCGAGCGATAGAAAAACCGAGCGCACATTGTGTAATCGGTAAATTTCGATCGAGCGGCGTTTCCCAACGAACAATGCCGGGATTCAACAAAAGATACGTACGATCGATTGGGTGAGAGATAAAAAAATCCCGCGGGACGAAATACACGAAATCGACGCACTTTCATCGGCAGTTGACGAGGTGTGAAATTGCGCTCGTCTGTTTGGAGCAACTTACGGATCTCATAAAATTGGCGAGGCTTATGCCGTGCTCCCAGCTTTGTGATCCGTTGCAGGGCAATTGTTTGACATCGCCTTTGACGGCGTTCTCTAACTGTTTGAACGCGCGAGCAAACAATTGGACCGCGTCGAACATCAATGCCTGCTCCACGCTAAACTCGTTTCCGCTTGTCATCCCTATATCTTTTCCGTGATTCTTCATTAATTGTTGCAGCACTGGATCCTCGGGGTCGAAAATACGGAATCCGGTGAAATTCATTCCCGAGTACTGGTAGGGCTCCAAGTCGAGGGTTTGTAGATCCTGTGTGATTTTGTGTGTCGTGATCGTTGTTGACGAATTGGGGGTTGAATCACCCCCCTTTGTTTCTCGAAATCTTTTATTCGAGATATGTGGTGTAAATCACAAATTTTTTATCAATTTTAAAGAATTACTAACTATTTTGCAAAATCAGTGAATTTAATGTTTGGAAGATGAACATCAGGAATTCACATAATAGCTAATTACGAAAAATATGCGAACCCAAGTGAAATATGTAAAATATCTACGTACATGCACAAGCATACAATCAATTTCATGGCATATTGCCTCGGGAAAATGCGGTGAATTTTCCAATAATGTACACATTTTAATTGCGGTAACAAACTAACTTTTATAATAATTACATCGAGAGACCAAAATGTATTTGAGTCTAAAAAGGAAATAAAACAATGACGATCATCGAAAATATTAGCACGCGTGAAAAAATTCGATCACTTATAACTCCCTGAATTTCTTCGAGTGAAAATTCACCCTGAAAAAACATTGAAGAATCACAATAATTCCTTCAAGTTAAGTTTGTTTTCGGAACAATAAGGATTCCACTAATTTTTAGTGAAATGTCCACTTAATCTTCATTTGCAGGACATTCACTCAAATCGAAGAAATTCAGAAACAAATCCAACGCTTTCCTCTCATAATTTTTTCGAACCCACCACTCATAACCCTGAAAACCGTCATCCATTTTCCTAAACTCCGA
>JAPYZK010001803.1:0-29025 GCA_030522785.1 Platygaster equestris | reverse complement strand
GAACTAACCGTAACATTGTCAAACATCGAAATCACAAGTTGACACTTGCAGACACTTGTCAAAAATTATCAATACCTATCGATACTGATCGATACAGTCATACTGTATTTGATGCATGCAATTTGATGTTTGAATCTACGCGCATTTACGCCCGTGGAACCAAGTTGATCGTCATTGGCTATCAGTTCGAAGAGTTCGAGCGCCTTAATTCCACATTCCTCGAAAGGGAATTTGGCGGCGCTGCTTTTTAGCCTCCATTTAACACGGGAGCCGACGGTCCCTGAGTTGGAGAGAGTGGAGAGAGTCGTGGAGAGTCGAGAGAGTACCCCCTGAGCTGCAGTGCATTTACGTAGATTCTAGTAATTATTTTCTAATTTCCCGTACAACAAGTTGTAAAAAATGCGGTCAGCAAACGATTACGTTTCCGCGTACGATCGACACAAAAAACTCATCAATGATTATCTCCTCGTTTCGGGCAAATCCCTTGATTCCATAAAACGCGACACGTTAGTAATACATATATATATATGTATATATATATGTCAAAACATGGATGACCCGTGCATTTTCACGGACTATTGCCGAAATTAACGACAATAATGACAACAAATGTAAAAAAAAAAAATCGTTTGAACCTGGAATTAACGATCAAAAAACTCATTTATTTCGTGTGTTGCTAATATTCTTATGTTTTTGACGTCAATCAGGAATTTTCGAGTTTTATACTGCTTATTTTTGGAAATGACACAAAAAAGTCGTTTCTATATATTTTTTTGCTGTTTTTCAAAACTATCGAAATTTTTTATTCATTTAGCATAAGTTTTTGAAAGTGCTGAAAAATTTACACTTACAATTTATTTTTGACAATTTAGGTAATTTTTAGATTGTTTTTTTTTTCACTTGAAACAATTTTATGTAAAATTCTATCCACTCGCGAGAATTTTGCGAAATTCAAAAATTGTTGAGACAATTTAAAATTTTCAAAAAATTCTCAGAATATTGAAAAATCTTGGATATTTTACGGAAATGTCTAAAAATTTTAAGAATATAAAACTAAGGTTTGTAATTTTCGTAAAATTTTGAAAAATTTTTAACAAAAACAAAAGTGTTAATTTTGATAACGTTTTGAGAAATGTGCGAAAAAATTGAAAGTTGACACAGAAAATTTTTTCTGAAATCATCGAATTTAATGAGAAAGAAGAAAAGGATAAAAAAATAAAATCTGATTACATAATTTTCATAAATTATCAAAAGTATTCAAAAATGCAAAAAAATGTATGATAAGTTTTCTAAAATTTTCTATATTAATTTCTTGAACAATTATTAATTTAATTCCACAAGTTTCTGGAATTTTGAGTAACTGAATGGTTAAAAATTTTCTAACATATCAAAAATGTTGAAAATATTTAAATATCTCAAAATTATCTAACATTTTATTTCTTTCCCTAGATCCAAAGACAAAACAGATTATGACGTAATCCGGGAAAACCACAAATTTCTGTGGGATGAAACAAACGACGTCGCAGATTCCTGGGGTGCGCAACTCGCCAAAAAATACTACGATAAATTGTTCAAAGAATATTGCATCTGTGATTTGACCTACTACAAATACAACAAAATAAGTATTTATTAATGTTGCAAACCAAAATATTTGCAAATTTTCAATTCGTAATTTATTTATTTTTTTAATTAAATTGTAATTTATTCACGTTTTTTTGTAATTTTTAGGTCGCTCTCAGATGGAGGACGGAAAAAGAATTAATTGCTGGAAAAGGACAATTTAGTTGCGGGAGTAAAAAATGCGACGAAAAAAATGATCTGCGCTCGTGGGAGGTTAATTTTGGATACGTTGAGCAGGGCGAGAAGAAAAATGCGCTCGTAAAATTGAGTTAGTTTTTTTTTTTTTTAATATTTATTCTTGGGGGATTTTAAGTCATTAATAAGTCATGGAAATTACATTTGTAGTGATTCTAGTAATTTTTTTTGCATTTTCAGAAAATATTTTGAATTGTAAACAATTTTCTTTTAATTTCAGAGAATGTTTTTTGGAAATGTGTGCTTTTGAACACTGTGCTTTTTGAAGACTTCAATTTCTGAGTGTTTGAGATTTTTTTTTAATTTCGCAGTTTTTTTCCACTTTTTGAATCTTGAAATACATTTTTACGAAGTTATTTATTTTTGATTTTTTTTCTGTCACTTGATATTATATTTGTTTATATTTTGAAAACTTGTAATTTTGGTATTTTGTTATTATTGTTACAGTTTTTTTCTTTTCTCTGTTGTTATTCTCAAATATTGCAAAACTTTTGATAATTTCGTAACAATTCAATGAAACACAAATGTTTCTTAACTTTTTTCAAATTCGAAAAAATTTATATATTCTATAATTTTAGGAAATTTCACGACTTCTCAACATTTATAAATTATATTCCAGTGTGAAAAATGCTTTCTTTACAAAATTTTTCGATGAAGCAAATTTTCGTTCAATTTTCCAATTTTTTCGATATCAGTCCACAAATAATAGAAATTTCAAAATTGTCAAAAAATGATAGGAAATTTCCCTAATATCAGACGAAATCCTGTTAACATTTTTGAAAATTCCAGAAATACTAGATACACAAAATTCTTTCATTTTTTGAATTTCTAAAAAGCATTTTTCAAAAAATATTTGATTGCTTATTAATGTAAACAATATTCTATCATTTATTTATTCATCTAAATATTTATATTATTCATTTCATTTATCCTACTCTTTATGCCATCAATTTTATTGGTCCGATTTATATTAAATTCATGAATAATTTGTTTATTCTGTTATTCTATATATATTTATATTATTTCATACAATAATATTCCAAACGTTCTTCAGGACTGTGCCCTGCATGTTCCACAAAATTGAACTACAAATCCCAAAAGCGAGAAGTTAAACGAAAAAAGGCTCTGAAACGGCTTGGGCGAATTCCGTCGTCAATGGAAGTTTCATCTTCGAGGGAAACGAGCGAAATCGAAGTCAAAGAAGAAGTAGAAAGCGAAGCTGAACAACAAACGACGAAAGAAAAAATTCCAGAAGAGTCCCAAATTTGGAGAGAACCGCCAAAAGAAAATGCGGAAAAATCAAGGGAGGAGGAATTCGAGGAATATTTGGCCGATTTGTTGTTATAAGTATAGTTATTTCTGTTTTTTACTCATGCTTCGGATTTTGTGACTCGGAAAGTTTAGAGTATTTTTGGAAAGTTCTTTTTTGTATTTTGTTCGTTTTGCGTGGGTCAGAAATATACGGAATTTGAATAAAAAAACTTTCCAAAATACAGCATTTTGGATCTGGAGATTTTTCAATTCAGAAATTTTTTTAGTCGATATATTTTTTGTGAATTTACAAATTCAGATGCGAAATCCACTAAATCGCGAATTTGGATTCGAAATTCCCAAAAAATTTTCGATTCGCACATTTTAAACTTTTGTAAATTTTCATATCACAAAAATACAGAATTCATCAATTTGTAAATCCACGTTCGGAAACTCTAAACTTCGGAAATAACATAATTTTTTGTACATTAGACAAAAATATTTATTCTCAGCTACATACACTATTTACAATTTGAGCATTTTCTTCGTTTTCAGTTGTGAAATTCTGCACTTACGAAAAATACTTCTAATTTCGAGAATCTCTGCGGTTTTACAAAAATTCGGAAATCTATATGCAAGAAGCAACAAAGTTATTTCGAAAATTACATCAATCCTACGTAAATCTCGTGTTTTTCAAAAATACGAACAATTCCTTAAAAAAGGTACAAGCTCTCAATTGACGTTCAATTTTTTCACGAAGCTGCTCATAATTTATAAGTCTCAACAATTATTTTTAATATTCATCTTTTTTTTCCTTTATCTAATGTTTTTTGTTTTTTTGTTTTTTCATCAACAATTGTAAGGTTCAAGCTCTTACGTCTAAAATTCTGTCACTCGTAAACGAACTTCAATAATAAACGAGTATAATCAAAAAATGGACGAATTTCGAAATAAAAAACAGAAAATGACTAAAAAATGCAAGTTCGTCACATTGTGAATTTCATAATGCGTTTTTGTGGAATTTTACGGTTTTTCGATCTATTTTTTTTGTTATCAATTATTCGGATGCACTGGAAATTGCAACAAAATAGCGGATTATGAAATTATTCTCCCTTGTCACTCGTTTTCGGCTTTCGCGGGTGGTTTTTCGGTTTTCAGATTGTTCACGTTTTTTTGGGAGTCGCTGTCGTCGTCGCTGCAGCCTCCACCTTGCGTCATGACGTCGGGAGTTTCTGACATTTCGTGTGGAATTTCGTGGGGCATCTAAAAAAAATCAGATGATGTTTTTTCCGGTTTTCTTGTAATTTTGGTTCTCAAAACATCAGATTCCCAATAATTCCATTCAAATTCGCTCTTCAATTTCGTTAAGTTCCAAATGTTTACGTTAGTCTCAAAACTCCGAAATTTTCGCCCTACTTCCACCTCGGAACAACGTATCTCACCAACATGGCAGGTGCTCTGAACATGTACGAAAAAGGGTAATAAATGAGGTTGAGGAAAGTCGCGGCGTAAAGATCGGCGTATCTCACGACTTGGCTGCTGAAGAAAGTTTGCCTGCTTCCGCTTCGGAAGATCGACCCCATCATCCCATAAGTCATGTCCATTTTGTGAGTCACCTCGCGAATCGCTGCCTTCAGCTCTGAAATGTCTGGTTTTTCTTTTGTACTGCTATCTAAATTTCTACGAAGAAAAAAAAAAGTTCGCGTTATCAATCATTCGAAACAATGAAAACTAACGATCTATTATGGGACTGAAAAAAAGTTTTTACCGTGTGTGTCATTTTGTCCTAATCATGACAGTACGAGTATTGACATGACTGAATTAATGTCAATTCAACGCTGGTATGGTTTTTCGCTAGTGTGAGTACGTTCGTGTATCTTCAAATAAAATGAGTATTTGGAGGTTAAGTTTGCACATTTTGCACTGACGCGGTTTTTCGTCAGCATGAGTACGTACATGTTTACTAAAATGGAGTGTGTCTTTTGAAGGTTAGGCACATTTTGCAACGATACGGGTTTTTGCCAGTGTAAGAGCAAAATTTAACTTCATAAAATGTATCCCAGAAAACCACAAGCTACCCAGATGGGATCCAATCTGGAACCAGTGACAAGCTGATCTGGATCCTATCTGGACCCACTTAATGTTTCTAGATCCAGTCTGGGTCCAGTTTGTGACATAGACGTGAATCTCCAGGAATGGTTTTATGGGATAATGATATAATTGTTTGACAGTGCGAGTATTGATGAAACTTTTTCATGTCAATTTAATAAAGATTTTTCGCCAGTGTAAGTAGTTCATGTCTCTTGAGATGAAGTGAGTCTCAAAGGCTTTTGAAGGTTAAGTTTACACATTCTGCACCAATATGGTTTCTTGCTAGTGTAAGAACCTGAATTTCACTTTAAAAAAGGTGTACTGATAGTGAAAGTACTGGCATGACATAATTGATGTCAATTCAACACTGGTATGGTTTTTCGCCAGTGTGAGTACGTTCATGAAGGTTACAATGAAATGAATATTTTGATATAATATTTTTACAGTGCGAGTATTTACATGAATTTTTTGATGTCAATTTGATACAAGTATGGTTTTTCGCCAGTGTGAGTACGTTTAGGTCTCTTAAGATGAAGAGTCTTTTGAAGGTCAAGTTTGCATATATTGCACTGATGCGGTTTTCGCCAGTGTGAGAGCCAAAATTTGACTTTGAAAAATGTATACTAATAGGTAGTATTTTCTACCAGTGCACGCACTGACATGAAAGACTCACCTTCATCTTGCGATGACATAAACGTACCAGGGGTATGACACGGGCTGACTTTGCATACGTAAAGCGGTGACCAACTAATGTCCCGATCGGAACTGAACCGCCAGGGGCGCTGACTCGATGTTGCCCGAGAGAAAAATATCGAACCTCTCTCTTTACGCTTTCTATTGGCCCGAAGCGTCCGAAGCGGGTTGAAGATTCAAACGGTGGAGCGATCCCGCTTCGAACGCTTAAGACTAATCGAGAGCGTGAAGAGAGAGGTTCGATACTTTTCTCTCGGGCAACATCGGGTCAGCGCCCCTGGCGGTTTAGTTCCGATCGGGACATTAATGGGTCACCGTTTCAAAGAGAGTGTCATACCCCTGAAACGTACTCACTCTGGCGAAAAACCGTAATTGTGCCGAATTAATTAATTCAACAGAACCACGGTTTTCAGCCAGTGTAAGTACGTTCATGTCTAGTAAGATGAGTGAGTCTTTCGAAAGTTGAGTGCACATTTTTCACTAACACGTTTGTTGCCAATGTAAGAACCAAAATTTCAACTTAAAAACTGTATATTAATAGAATGTACTGAGAGTGCACGTACTGACATGACTTTTTTGATGTTAACTCAATATACTAGTACGGTTTTTTACCAGTGTGAGTACGTTCATGTATCTTAAACTGGGGTGAGTCTTTTAGAGGTTAAGTTTCCATATTTCGCACTGACACGGTTTTTTGTCTGTGTGAGTACGTTCATGTATCCTAAATATATTGTGAGTTTTTTGAAGGTTGGGTTTGCACATTTTGCACCGATACGGTATTTCCATAGGGTGAGAGTAAAATATGACTTTAAGAACTGTATACCGATAGAGATTTCTAAAAGTGCATATACTAACATAACTTTTTGTATGTCAATTCAACACAAGTACGGTTTTTCTCCAATGTGAGTACGCTGATGTATCTTAAAATAGAGTGAGTCTTTCAGAGGTTAGGTTTGCACACATCGCACTGACACGGTTTTTTGCCAATGTGAGTACATTCATGTTTCCTGAAATGAAGAGAGTCTTTTGAAGATTCAGTCTGCATATTTTGCACTAATATGATTTTTTCGCCAGTGTAAGGAAAAGTTAAAATTCAACTTCAGAAAATGTATACTAATAGAATTTTCAAACAGTGCGAGTACTGACATGACTTTTTTTATGTCAATTGAACACAAGTATGGTTTTTCGCCAGTGTGAGTGCGTTCATGTCAATTAAGGGCCTCAGAGTAAAACGTACAAGTGTATCGCTAGTCAATAAAACTGGCGAATGTATCATTGCGCGTAAAAAATCCACACGCGACATGACAAGTAAAAAGTGTGCTCAGATCATGAACGGTAAAAAGTAGACAAGTGCAGTTGAAGCGTAAGAACGCGACTCAGAATTCGCTTGGTAAAAACGGCGATTGAAAAATTTCGCGTTTTTATTTCTCGAAGTAAATTAGGCTTTTGGTCCGCTGTTAAACGTGTTTTGCCTTTTTTATTAGAATATTACGCCCAGGGCTTTTCGTACGCCATGCACATTATACAAAAAAAATATTCCCGTATACATACAAATTTTCAGTTGATTAGTTTAAAGCGTGAGAAACTTTTCTAATAGATTATTCATTCAACACGTTAAAAAGTCTTGAATTTCTGAAATTTTTGAATTTTCGTTGCCCAAAACCTCGAAATTTTAGAAATGTTTGAATTTGTAACATTTCATGAAATTTCTCGTACTCCAAAATGTTTTGAAATTTGAAAATTTTCGAACTTTCTCGGATTCATGGAAACTCTGGGAATTTTACACCGCGAAATATTCTTTCAAATTTCCAACGTTTTCGAAATTTCGCCAATTTCCATAATTCATCACAAGTTTTACAAATTTTTGAATTTCCAACGGACATTCCAAATATAAATAGAGGAAATTTCTGAATTTTCTTGCATTTCGAAGAAATTCTCAGGTTTATTTGGATTTCCAAAATTTGTCATGTCCGCAAGTTCAACGAAATTTCCAATATGTAAAGTTTCGCAAATTGTTACAAATTTCTGAATGTCGAAAATTTTACAATTTTCGAATTTTTGTTTGGACTCGCCAACACACTTGAATTGTACAGGAAAAATGTATTTCGGTGAAAAATAATTTAATTTTATGCCGCAAACTATCATTTCCATCAATTTTCGGAATTTGGTTCCGAAAAGTTCGATACTATTGTATATATAGACGTGCATCGATTTTGCGCTTTTTTCACGAGAACAAGGGCATGGTAGCAAATGCGCAACTTTTTTTTGTACATGTGGACTATTGTACAAGGGACTATTGTACATCTCCTATTATATACAATGGGAGATGTAAAATAGTCCCTTGTACAATAGTTCACATGTACAAAAAAAAGTTGTGCATTTGCCACTATGCCAGAACAAGTGACAGTCGAATTTGCGTGATGGATTTGTCCTCATCTGCCAGAATGCTTTTTGTTAAGATTTTATCGTAAATTGGAAAAAAATGTTCAATCTGCACATTCAAAATTCGTGTACATATTTTTTTGAATTGATATTTAAAATTTGGGGGTAATTCCGAATTTGAAGCCTATTGCAAAATTTCGAGATTCTATAAGCATTAGAGGAATCTAAAACGACTCGCAAATTTACCAATTTGAAAATTCGAATTTACATGATGATTCTGCTGATCTCGAGAATTTCGATAAATTCAAAGAGGTCGAAAAATTGTGAATTTTCAATAAACGTCTAAAAAAAATGTAGCTACGTCTAAAATTTTTTCCGAATTTTCAATAGAATCTCGAGAAAACAAAGAGCATTTTGACAGATAAGGAGTTTCATAACAAACGAATCACGAAAAGTCGACTGTCACTTATTCTCGTGCAAAAAGCGCGAAATTGATATGATATCGAATTTTTCGGAACCAAATTCCGAAAACTGATAGTTTGCGGCATAAAAGTGAATAATTTTCCTCCGAAATACATATTTCCCATACGATTCGAGTGTGCTGGCGAGCCGAAACCAAAATTCAAAAATTGTGAAATTTCATGTCAAGTTTGGACCTACAAGTTCAACGACATTTCTAATATTGAAAATTTCGTTAAGCTTGCAAACATTACAAATTTCGGAAATCCAAATGAACCTGAGAATTTCGTCGAAATACTGGAGAATTTAAAAATTTCCTCTATTTACATTCGGAATGTCAGTTGAAAATTCAAAAATTTGTGAAACTCGTGATGAATTATGGAAATTGTCGAAATTTCGAAAACGTTGTAAATTTGAAAGAATATTTCGCGGTGTAAAATTCCCAGAATTTCCATGAATCCGAGGAGGTTCGAAAATTTAAAAATTTCAAAACATTTTGGAGTACGAAAAATTTTATGAAATGTTACAAATTCAAACATTTCTAAAATGTCGAGGTTTTGGGCAACGAAAATTCCAAAATTTTAGAAATTCAAGACTTTTTAACGTGTTGAATGAATAATCTATTAGAAAAGTTTCTCACGCTTTAAACTAATCAACTGAAAATTAGTATGTATACGGGGATATTTTTTTTTGTATAATGTGCATGGCGTACGAAAAGCCCTGGGCGTAATATTCTAGTAAAAAATGCAAAAAACGTTTAACAGAGGACCAAAAGCCTAATTCACTTCGAGAAATAAAAACGCGAAATTTTTCGATCGCCGTTTTTACCAAGCGAATTCTGAGTCGCGTTCTTACGCTTTAACTGCACTTGTCTACTTTTTACCGTTCATGATCTGAGCACACTTTTTACTTGTCACGTCGCGTGTGGATTTTTTACGCGCAATGATACATTCGTCAGTCTTATTGACTAGCGATACACTTGTACGTTTTACTCTGAGGCCCTCAATTAAGATTAAGTCTTTTGAGGGTGAAGTTACAGTTAGTACATTTTGCACTGATACGGTTTTTCGCCAGTGTGAGAGCCAAAATTTGACTTCGAAAACTGTATACTAATAGATACTAACAGAATGTACTGACAGTACGACTAGTGACATTACTTTAATGATGTCAATTCAACAGTAGAACGGTTTATCGTCAGTGTGAGTGCATTCATGTATTTGAAAATCAAGTGTCTTTTAGAGGTTAGGTTTGCACATTTCGCACTGATACGGTTTTTCGCCGGTGTGAATGCGTTCATGTCTCTTAAAACGAAATGAGTCTTTTGAAGGTTATGTTTGCACATTTTGCATTTTTTTCGCCAGTGTGAGTATTGACGTGACTTTTTTGGTGTCACTATCAACACCAATTCCGTAACCTAATGAATTTCAGTTAATTTTTGAAAATAATAAGAAATTTTCATACATTTCTCAAAACAAAATTGTTGTCCATTCGAATAGTTTTGAAACAAATACGTAACTTCTACTATTTTCTCGTGAACTAAATAAATAAAAATGTTCCGAAAGTCTAAAACTGTACTAACGAGCCAAAAATTGAAAAAAAATTAATGCTTCCGAGATATGGATCCAGCGCAGCATGTTAAGAGTACATTAGACAGCCAAAAAAACAATCGAATTAATTTCAAAAGACACCAAAATGACACACATACAAAACTCTTCCTTTCTACCATGATAACCGTCAAAGTTTCCAATCATCCACTTTTTTTGAAACTGTTTCCGTTTCACAAACTCAAATGTCCAAGTTTCCAAACACGTAACTTCTTCCTTTGCATTGCATATAAACTACGAAATTAAATTCTGCGACATGTAAAATCTGGATTTCAAAAATTTCAAAAATTTGAAATTCGAAACCACATACTTGTACACATCACCCAACCTAACGTCCAGCCTCTGCAATTCCGCAAAAAGCGGGCATTTGTCGGTCCAAACATGCAACTCTTGTACCAATTCGGGGACTATCAGGAACGTTCGCCAGCCGCGGATTTTTTTACTTTTCAAGATGTCCCCGAAAATGTGGTCGCCGACGTACAAAACGTCTTTGCCTTTAGCACCGATCAGTTCCGTGAAAACGTCGCAGGAACCTCCGGAATAGACTTCACCTGATAATAAGAATTGACATTAAAGAATTGACATCGGAACTGATTAATTTACCAGTATTAAAACAGTATATTTCGCACCAAAGGGCGACTTTTTGACGAGATCGATGTATTGGTACTCGTCAAAAAATCCAACTTCTGCCCCTTGGTACAAACGATATTTTTTTCACATGTATGTGTTTTAAGCGTCATTTTAATACCTGGTGGAGGTTTGTTGTCTCGCGGCGCAAGGATAGCTCGAAAAGCGGAACTTTAGGATCGCTCCACAAGTATTAAAAGACGCAAAAAAGCACAAACGTGGTAAAAAATTATAAATTTACTTATCAAATCTAAAAAAAAAGTTTTTCATAACACACTCGTGTTTTTACGATTTTGAAAACTTTAATTGGTCTATAGTTCCTCACTTAATGCACATGTTGTTGATTATTTGAAAATTATATCTGCCACATTTTTTTGTTTCGTATGGAAATCTCATTTTTTACAATCACAAAATTTGGCCAATTCTGGATGGGCCTGTTTTGCTATTCAAATTGTGGGAATTACCGGTATGAAGAGGCCCTTTGTGAGTACCCAACCTAAGCGCACCGGTTTTGGTGTCAACTTGGCGGAGCACCGTTCCTTCCCCGAAAAACAATGGCTTTCTGGCACTGACGACTATTACATCGAAGTATGATTTCCAATCCCTGTGTGGCTCGTCGAGCTAAAGGATATCGAACATAAATGTGTGGTATGCGTATGAAAAATGTTCGAAATTGTAGAATGTTATTAGGGGCGAATGCAGGTAATATTTTCGGGAGGGGTTCAAAAAAATGTCTGTATCTTGGAAAATTCGAAGTTTCAGAGTTTATAACTTTCATTCGTTCAAAGTTTTCATCTGAAACTTCCTACTTTTGAAAATTCACGTATACTTTTACAAAAATTTTGGAATTCAAACTGTTTAATCAGTCGAAAATTTGTAAAATATTTTGAAGTATTTCATTTCAAAAATCCACAATTAATCACTAAAATTGTTAATAAGTTTGCGATAACTGGAAATACTTCAGAATTTTGACATTTTTCTCACATTGAAGTTTTTAATTTTCAAAACTTGATAATTCTCAATTGTTCAAAATTGTAATTCAGAACGTTATAATTTTCGAAATTCACGTATAATTTTACAAAAATTTTGAACTTTCAGCTATTCAATTTTTCTGATTTAAAGACGCACATTTTTTCGACGTTCAACTTTTTGCTCATTTTACGTACGAAAATAATCAATTATTTTCAAATTCTGGGATGGGTTTCATTGTGAAAAAAATGTTCCGAGACTAAAAATGAAGTTTTAGAGAACTTAAGAAGTTATTTTTCGGAATTTCTAATTCCAATAATGAATTATATGTTTGGGAATTGTGAATTTCAGTTCGAAAATGTCTTCTATCATGGAAAAGGCGAGTTTTAAAAATTTTTCGATCATAAATTTCAAACTCTGGGAACAAAATTTTTTTCTTCCCAGAGTTTAAAATTTATGATCGAAAGATTGAAAGAAAACAAAATTTTTTTCTTACAAATGTTTTCTCGGAAGTACATAAATTTTTATTCAACGAAAATTAATGAAACCAAATACTTCGAATTCTGAGAAATCAATATTTTCGAAAATCGATTGAAAACGCAAAAACTGAATAATTTTCTAATTTAAGATTTTGATTCGAAACTTACTAACATCCTCCGAAAATTCGAAAATCATAAATTTGAAGAACGAAAGTTCACACTCGCGATTTTTTACTGTAAAAAAGTGAGAAACTATACGAATTTTGCAAGTAAGAAACCTGTAATGAAAAATGCTCAATTTTTTCATCTTTTGCCTAACTTGGGTAAAATCGGAAATTAATTGCGAAACGAAATTGTAAATTCTCCAAAATTTCTTAACATTCACTGAAATTCGACGAGATTTGTATAAAAGTGGAAATATTACAGATTTCAAACAAGAAAATGAATCAATCATTCAATATTCAATTTTTTTTTCGCAAAAAACCTGTAATTGTCAAAAAATTTGTTGGAATATCGAAAAACATTAATTAAATTAGAAAAATCAATTATTTAAATTGATTAGATTTCTCAATTTCCGATTTTCTTTGTACTTCCCGAAATTTGTGGATTTTTTGTGGGATTTAAACAATTACAATCATTTCTAAATAAAAAACTGGAAAAAAACATTGCACATTTCAAAAATTGGAATAAATTTCCGAAATCACGGACAATGACTGAAGATGATAATTTATATAAATTTCATTAGAATCTGTATTTTCGTGAAGTAAAAATTGCAGTTTTCAGAACTTTCAGAGTATTGAAAAATGCCTCGAATCCCAAAGGCGTAGCCAAGATTTTCATCAGGGAGGGGCAAACTCATTTTCTCAACTAAACAAAATTCTTATGAATTTATGTACGAAATTTTCGAATTTTCAATTTTTATAGATTCATAAGTGTTTGAATATGTAGAAATTTTCCAAGATTTCAAGTTATAGTGATTTCCGAATTTTCGAAATTTCGAAGTTTTGTGATTCAAAAGTTCGGAAGTAGTGAATTTTTAGAATGTTCAAAGTTCTGAAAGTTTTGCATCTTCGAAAATTGAAAAAAACTAGAATTTTCAAGTTTTGAAAAGTTATGAAGTTTCGGACATTTTGAAAGTTGAGAATTTGTTAAATTTGAATGTGCTAAAAATTTCAGATGATTGCGAAGTTTCATACTTGAAGAGTATTAAATATATCGAACACATCAAATTTTTGGAGATATTGAAAATTTCGAAACTCTAAAGATTTGAAAATTTCAAATTTCTATAGATTTACGAAATTCTGAAGTGTTCGGGATTTGGACATTTTGCGAGGTTCCAAGTTGTGGAGATTTCAGAATGATTGAAATTTCGAATTTTGGAAGCCGCAAAGTTTCGAAATGTTTCATGTTTGAAAGTTTTCAAGCTTTTGCAATTTATGGAAGACTAGAATTTTTTAGTTACAAAAAATTACGAAGTTTCAAAAGTTTTGAACATTTTACAATTTCTTAAATATTCAAGTTGTTAAGAATTGTAGAGTTTTATAGCTCAAACTATTAAAAAATGGTGGATGTTCTGAAATTTCAAATGTTATATCAAGGTTCCAGAGATTCTGAAATATGAAATTTTTGAAAATTTGGAAATATTTTCAAGTTTTAGAGAATTTAGAAAATTGCGAAGTTTTTCAGCATGTGAAGTTTCGGAATTTTTCAAGTTTTGGAAATTTTGAATAATTTCAAAGTTCAGACAAGCTGAAATTATTGCGAAGTTGAGATAAAAATTTTGATAAATTTCAAAGTTTTGAAGCCTCCGGCAGCATTCCGATATTTTATAAATTTGTGAAGTTCACGTAAAATGTCAAAAATTTCGAAGTTTTTCATCGAGAATTATAAAATTTTGGAAGAATATGCAGATATTTTGAAGTTCTTGAAATTTTTACAATATACTATATTACGTACTAGAACTCCAAAATTTTGAGTTTTTGAAATTTTTTCTGGACGTAGAAAATTCAAGAGTCACTCAAAAGTACTAGAAACAAGCAAAAAAAACCCGAATGGGCTGAAAAAATTTTCAATACACGAACTTGAAAAATCCCAGAAGAAGTGAAAATGTTGAAATCGTAGATCTCTAACTTCTATTATTTCAACTTTTTCAAAAACTGTACAGTTAAGAATCCCCCAAAATCCTTTAAAGCTTTGAAATTCTTCAGAAATTCAAAGTTTAACCTCGAAAATATTATAAACCATAAAACGCTTTCCAATGATCCCTCGTACATTTTTTTTACATTCCTCGTAGTTCGCACTCACCCGAGCACCATGTGGAAAATCAAAAAGATACGTCATGATCTTGTCCGTGTACCGATACCCGCTATTGGTCAACAAAAAAACCTTCGCCCCGCTTTCCTTTATTCTGTTTAAAAACATCGGCAACCTCTCGTCCTTTTTCACGTATTTGTCCAAGTTTCCTAAAGTCGTAGTCGTCAAATCGCCCTGGCCGTGCACCCAATCAACAGCGTTTCTGACGTCTTGGAAAATGCTCTTGAAGCTCATCGTCAAGTCATCCTTTTTTACCCCGGTTTTCTCCCTCGTGAATTGCGAGGAATTCGTGAAAAAATCGATCAAACAGGCCAACAGGTGAGTCTCGGGCAGGTTGAACAAGGTGTTGAGGACGTACACCCGGGACTCGTCGAGTTGGAGGAATTTGTTCGGGTAGAGCTCGTATATTTGAGATCTGTGAAGGAAATCGATGTTTGAGTTCTTCAAAACTTTTAAAATGTCTAAAACATGTAAAAATTCTGAAGTCAACAACTTCAAAATTCGTCGAAACTCCCAAATTTTTTAAAATTCGTGACAACATCGAAATGTCGAAGCTAGAAAACTTGAAAATTCTCCAAAACTTCTCGATTACAAAACTTGGAAATTTAGAAATTCTTCAAAACTTTCGAAATGTCTGAAACATATAAAAATCCTGAAATCAACAACTTTCCAAATTCGTGAAAACTCCCAAATTCTTTAAAATACGTGACATCATCGAAATGGGGAAGCTAGAAAATTTAAAAATTCTCCAAAACTTCTCAATTCCAAAACTCGGAAATTTCAAAATTCTTCGAAACTTTTAAAATTTTCACAACTTGTGAATATTCCGAAACTTGACAACTTCAACATTCTTCAAGACACCTAATTTTATTTTCGATTCGTCAAAAATTCGAAATCCCAAAACTTCAAAACGTTTGAAATTCTAAAAACTTTGGAACATCCTAAAACTTCCAAAATTTTGAAACTTCAAAGCACTGAAACTCCAAAACTTTTTAAAACTCCTAAAAAATCTGCAACTTGAGAGATTTCAAAATGTTCTAATTCAAAAACTCCAAAATTCTTCGAAATTTTGAAGATATCTAAAACATAAAATCCTAAAGTCAACAACTTCAAAATTTGTAAAAACTCCCAAATTCTTCAAAATTCGTAACGAAATCGAAATGGCAAAGCTAGAAAACTTCAAAATTCTCCAAAACTTCTCAATTCAAAAACTCATAAATTTCGAAATTCTTCGAAACTTTGAACATTCAAATGCTTCAAAATTCTTCAACCAAAAACTTTGGAACATCCTAAAACTCACAAAATTTCGGAACTTCCAAGCCTTGAAACGTGAGAACTCTTTAAAACTTCCGAAAAATCGGAAATTCGAGAGATGCCAAAATATTCTAATTTAAAAACTCCAAAATTCTTCGACATATTTTAAAACTTCTAAATTCCGGAAATCTAAATCTTCGATATTACCGAAAATTTCAAAACTTTTCGAAATTCCCAAATTTCGAGACTCTCGAACTTCAGAACTTCAATATTCTTCGAAACTCCAAAATTCTTCAAGACGCTCGAAATTCCCAAGAAATAAGAATGAGTAACGTGAAAGTAGCGAAAATTTCGTTACTTATAACGCGTTACTTCCAAACCCTGCATAGTACTCTCAATTTTAGAATCCAGTGTAACTTACTGTTTCAGAAATTCGAAACCATGCACGCAGACAAGTATATTCCCGTAAGCGTCGACTTTCAGCAAATTTCCGTACAACGTATCGAACCATAAACCTCGGACAGAGAAGTTAGGATCGTATTCAAATGCAATGATGTCTTGGGGATATCCGACTGCGATTAAACGATTTTTCACCAGATCGAAACCGAGCTGCTCGTACTGCGGAGATTTGTACTCTGTCGAAAATGTCCATATTCAGTTATTTGTGTGTTGAAAACGTTGATTGTTTGTTGAAGAGATATTTTTGTATCAAGGACTTGAGGCGTGGTTTTTCGGGCTGAGACGATGTATGAAGCCAAATATCGACCCGAGGCGCAGTCGAGAGTCGAGAGGCTTCGTACATCGTCGAGGCCCGAAAAGCGCGCCTCGGGTCCGAGGTGCAAAACATCGTTTTTTGTAAGACACGCACTGAATAGGGACTTCCAGTTCCTGAAACAGCGCAATGAGGATGTCTATTCACGATACGGTGCACCACGAACCTATACATATAAAAACATCGCAAATTGACAACGCGCATGCGCGTTAAATAAAAGAATCCATATTGCCCCTGTTTTCAGCGGATTTAAGCAACAAAAGTAGAACTTGAGGAACAACTGTAGGACTTACGGAACAATCATAGGTGGGTCAGAATTCGTAAAATTAGTACGGAAAAAAATGACTATGCTCATTTTTTATCGAAAGGTCGAAAAAACGATAACTTATGACAGTCACAATGCCCAAAAAATATTTGGAAGACAAAAAATTCTTTTCAACAATGTTATTGTAAAGTGAAAATTTTGGTCACTTTATTAACAAAGTCGTTTTGCTTACGAAAAAATTTTGTTTACGAACTGTAAAAAACAAAACAAAACAAAAAAACTAACAATTGTAGGACTTGACGAACAAAAAGAAGACTCGAGGAACGAAAGTAAGACTTGAGGGACAATTGCAGGACTTGAGGAACCAAAGTAGGAACCAAATCGCCGGTCGTGAATGGACGTCCTCAATACGCTATTTCAGGGGCTCGAAGCGTCTATTGAGTGCGTGTTTTGCAAAAAACTGATTTGCAAACGAGATTAGCAAGAGATAGTTTCAATAAAAAGTGTCGTTAACGTTTCAAAAATATTATCTCAGTGCCCCTGAAAACATGCAATCCGGTAAGTGTTTTCAGGTGAAAAACAGGTTGCATGCTTTTCAGGGGCAATTTTTCTTGATTACCGTGAAAATTTTATGAAATTCACACGGTTTTATAGACTGTGAGTTAAGATGATATTAAACTAGTCAGATTTTGTGACCGTAAAAATGTCTGATGAACAATTTTCGTAAAATATGATTACCCGCGAGTGTGTAGTCCATGTCGAATCCATAGAACTTGATGTTCTCCAAATGCAAACTTCTATTAACAAAGATTCTGCAAAGAATATGAAAAATTATTAAGTGGGTGAACATTTTTTAATCACCGCTTTTGTTACAGAAGTTAGATAGAATTGTTGTCTTATGCATTTATTGATCCTTTGGTTTTACACATGTGAGTATTATTGATTTTATTCAACACCTGCAAGGAATACGTAGTTTTGGGGCCCTGCTGAGAGTGAGAAAAATGACCGATTACCAGATTATTGATGTGAAGTGTGGGAAAAATGCTTAGAAGAGACCGAGGATAATTGGCGGTGTATTCACTTATCATTTTTTATCTAAGTAACCCTGTAGTTTGAAAAATATGGCATAAAAGGGTATACCTCTGTAAAGCATTAAAAAATTTTTCAATCAATGCCATAAATTATTTTGTGTTTTATAGATTCAACAATAGGTCGTGCATATACCGCCAACTTGCCCCGGGTGCGGGGTAAGTTGGCGGTGTGTCTGGGGCAAGTTGGTGGTGTGAGGCAAAAATAAATTTATAGACGGAAAATGCAACTGTAGATACATGTTATAGAAACAGAGAGGACACGTGCATGTAACAAGTGGGATTATTCTCTTGAATAACTTCTATTTCTGAACTAACGTGAATATTTTCGAATTTTTCGATTCCCTTTTTTCCAAGTTTTTTCTCATGTTGAAAAATACTATACATTACAGTATTTTCGACTTGAGTGTCTTATTATGATCGACAATTATCATAAATAAGCATGAAATATCTAATAGAACGCAAAAAAACGTTCAATTTTTCAGCCATATACTTGTGCCACTATCTTGCCCTATATTTTTCACCGCCAACTTGGCCCAATCGCGTTTATTGAGTAAAATTGCATGACCTGAAAAAGTACTGTGGTTGAGCACAGATACTATACGAAATCTTTAAACGCCTTTTATACAGATTAAACAAATTTAATTGTTTGCAAAAATTAGCTGAAATTTCAAAGTCGCATCACAAAAAGTTCGGAATCTAGAAACTTTACTTACTTGGTGTAAATAATGAAAATTGATTATAACTTGCCGTAAAAAATTCAAGCCACGTCAAAATTATGTCAGTAGATGCATTATGCAATATTTAACCTACACTAGGACGCATGGCACCATATTTGCTATAGAGAAGACAATAGAGGCACACCGCCAACTTGCCCTTACCGCCAATTAGCCCCGCTCTTCTCCCCTACTTTTCCCATTAGTTTAAAAAAAGAGTTATATGATAGTTATGAAGTGAAGAGAACGTTTGAGACATAAAATTCGCTTCCATAACAATTTTCATGGTTTTCTAATAGTTCATTTTCCGTTTGAATATTGTTTTTAAACAGCAATGACCTAAACAAATATAATAACGATTTGCATTGGCAGCGCCATCTTGTTTACATCGATAATCGAGACTACATAGCGGATGGATGAAGACTAAAAGACATCGAAATATAAAACCTCGTAAACTAAAAACTGCTAGGATTCAAGCGTTATGTGTTGCTTGAATCGAATTGTTAGAAAAAATCGTAAATTTCGAAGTAAAGTGAAGTGACGAAAGCGACGAATCGTTCTTAACTTAATAGTATATAAATTTCTGTTTATAAATCCAAAAATATCAGTTTCACTCTATTTCTCTGAAAGACAGAAACATTGCGTAAAAGAATACAGGCAACCGACTCACTTTTCATCAACTGTTCGACAAGACTTCGTGCACTTTTTCGTCCTAGGTGCGAAATGGCTGTTTTCAATATTGTTGATAGACATTATACAGTCACGATTATCAGTATTTTTTTTAACTCGCTGGATCACTGTTCTACTCAAAGTTTTTTTTTCAATTGTGCCTGTCGATTCTCGTATTATCGAAGTTTCCAGTTTCATGAGTCGAATTTTTCAGTTCTGATTTTGAATTTCTTTTTCGAATTTAATTATCGCGATTCCAAAATTCTCGTATTTAAATCCTAAAATATTCAGAATTTTCACTCCTAAATTCTCCACGTATGGTCATTCCACATCAGATATACGAACGAAATCTCAATATTCTAGAAAAATTTTTCTAGCATTTTTCAGAGCAAAATAACGAACGCGTAATTTTTTTTTTTGAATATATTTTTTTCGAGTCACGATTTTTTGAAATTTTGAATTTGAAAAAGATAGAAAATTTATGACCATCGATCATTTAAAAACAATTTGAGCGAAAAAAAATCCTTATAATTAAAGTTCGTTGATCGTATGAAATTTTCATAAAAATATTAATGAAAAAATTTGCTCACAATTCAACCTGAAAATCTGCAATTGTTATAGACGATTAATTTATAAACTGTTATCAACGAATAAAAAAACTTTCATCATTACGAATGTTTCTGTACCTCGATTATTTTTGGAATAATCGATGATAGAAATTTTTTTTTCAAAATCGGGATTTCAAAAAATCAAAACTCAAAAAAAATATGTGTCTATTATTTTGCTCTTGAGAATGCCAGAAACAATTTTCAAGGATATTAAAATTTCAGTTGTAAATTTGACGCGGAAGGATCCATACATGTGAATATTTACTTCAACTCATTAATATTCGACGGTCCACATAATTTTCAATTCTTCACATTTAAAATTCCAGATCAAGGACAAAAAAAAATAGACATAACATTATCTGAAATACGGAATAAAGTCGAATCCCATCATATTTTTGTTTTTCCGCTTGAGTTACGCGCGTTCATTCATTACGAAACGCGCAATACGAAACTCTGCGTCATTTTTATAACGCGAACAAAACCGGCGCGATTCAGAGAAAGCGTTGAAAAATTAACAAAAGAAATGTAATCTCGAAACTTGACTCCACCGGGGGGAGGGGGGAAGGGGGGTGAGGGATATTTTGAGAAGATAAAAGTCTGGGAAAAAACAGATGTTTCGCGATTAAAGCGCGCTGGGGAGTAATCGAATTCAATTACGGAATATTTCACGGACTGAGTAATGACTGAGATAAATTATGTACGATCGTAATTCTTACGATCGGAAATTTTCCTCGACGATGTTTGTGAATTTTTCATGAATTTGTTCCAAAATAAGGACATGATTTTTCGCTCTTGTGAAATGATTTGAAAATTAACTTGAATTGTGTTATCAAGATTCAGAGTTCGAGTTTAGACTGTTCTAAGTTTTGATATCGGAAATTGCAGATCGAGATTTCGTAATAAGTGCCCTAATCCAAATTTCGAGAGATAAGTATGCGATATCTGAATTTGAGGATCACGTTCGAGTCTTGCGATTCGGTGTTTTGAAAATTACGAATTTGGGTATTTGAGATTACATATTCAGAATTCGAATGAATGTGAAAATGTTAGTTCCTGAACCACCCCCCCCCCCCCTAACTTTACGTAACATTAAAAATTTTTCGAATTTTTAGATTTTTTTTTCATTTTCTGGATATTTCACGAATTTACATGATCTTCTAAATTTGCGAAAGTCAAATTCGAATCTTAGAAATATCCAAGATAATACAAATTATTGGAATTTTGGTAATATTTTAAAATTCTAAAAATTTTCAGAAATTTTATAATTATTTACCATCTTCAGAGTTTTAAAAATATTTCAAAACAGAATGATGGAAATTTTTGGAATCTACGACATTGAAAACTTAAAAAATATGAAATTTTCGGAATTCTTATAATTTTTGGTAATTTCGAAAATGACAAGATTGTGAAAATTTTTGAAACTACCAAGATTTTCAGAATTGCTGGATATTTGCGTGATGATTAATATTTTTGGTCTATTTAAAATTTCAAAAATTCGCAGATTATTATAAATTTCCGAAATTTTCAATATTTAAAAATGTAAAAAATTTGTCAAACTTTGGAATTATTGCAAATTTCGAAATTATTATACTTTAAATTTTAGAAATTTCAAATGTTTTGATTGTTTTCAAGTCCCAAATCACCCACCCCCCTTCGCCAAAATTCGCGTAAGATTTAAAATTGAAATTTAAAAAATTTTTGAGATTAAAAATTTTTTTCATTTCCTGGGAATTTCACAAATTTACATAATATTACAAAATCTTATAAATTTTCAAGATAATAAAAATTGTGGAAATTTTTTGAAATTTGAACAATCTACAAATTTTAAGGAATTTTAAAATTTTCAAATCATTCATAATCTTCAGAATTTTAAAAATGTTTCAAAACACGAAATAATGAGAATTTCCGTAATGTACGACATTTTTAAAAACTTAAAAAATATAAAAATTTTGTGAACTTTTGGAATTCTCATAATTTTGGGTAATTTTTAAAATTACAAAGTTTTCAAAACTTTCGAAACATCCAAGGTTTTCAGAATTGTTGGAAATTTCCGAAATGATTGAAATTTCGAATTTGTCTAAAAAGTGTGTAATTTGCAAAATTTTCACATTATTACAATTTTTCGAAATGTTCAACATCAAAAATTTTGAAAAGTCATCGAACTTTCAAATAATTTCAAAATGTTTAATAATTATACTCCCTTAAAATTTCCGAATTACTTGACCTTACGAAGTTTTGAATGTTCTGATTGAATTCGAGTTCCCAAATCATCCCCTCCCCCACCCCTGCTCCACCCACTTCCTAAATTTTACGTAAGACTCGAAATCGTGTACACTATAGTATGTATTGAACATCACTTTCGAAATTTTTATGACTGATATATTTTTTCGATCTCTAGTTTGATTTTTTAAGATCACTAAAAATTGTTCTAATCCAAGGAAATTCTAGAACATTATTTTGGATGATTATTAAGTTGTTGGATTTCGAATCCTTGTTCTTCGAGTTTATTGCAATTTGAAAGCATTTTAAAGATACGCAGCTTTTTTTCATTTCAAGTGTTTCGAAAAATTCGTGTTAATTCTTGTAAATTTGTGAATGATCAATTGAAATGATGGAAAATTGAGAATTCTTCGCGATAGACAGAACTGTCGAAGATTTCTGGAAGTCATCGTGACAATTTCGGACGTTTACAAGCTTTGAGAAATGCTGATAAATTTTGCGAATTTGTAGAGAACATTTTGTGATTTTCGGAAATGTTCAGAAATGGCTAAAATTTTCGGAAAATATTTCGTAAGAAATAAATAAAGAACAATCTTTAAACAATATGTTGAAATGTGCACAAATTTTCATATACGATATAAAACAGGATTGCGAAAATTTTCTAAATTCTCAAAAATTATAAAGTTCTCAAAGATTTTGAGCAAATGTTACTAATTCGATATTTTGATCGAGTTAATTTTATTTCGAAAATATTGACGATATGATAGATTAAATAATTAATCGATTAAATTATCAAGTTCGAGTTACGAGATCAAGATGTGAAATCACGGATTAAGAATTCAACCTCGATATAAAATATTGAAGCTGTGTTGAAAATGGTATATTTTATATGAGAAATCAGAATTTGATATCGAAAATTCGATTCTTACGACGTATTTCTAATGTAGGTATAATAAGTTTTATTCCATTTTGATAGTTTTCCAAATATTTTCTCTGATTCACATTCTTTGTATTTATTAATCTGAAAATTCATCCTGAAAATTAATAAATGAGTTGCATTTACGGAATGTAGGTGCACAAGAATCTGCTATAAGTTCCGTGTCATCTCGATAATTCGTTGACTATTTTCCTGAATTCATATTTTTAGTATTTATTCATCCGAAAATGTATCCTGAAAATTAATAAATAAATTGCATTTATGAAATGTAGGTATACAAGAATCTATAATAAGTTCCGTGTCATCTTAATAATTTTTTTGATATTTTCTCAAATTCATGTTTTTAGTATTTATCAATCTGAAAATGTATCCTAAAAATAAACGAATAAGTTGCATTTACGGAATGTAGGTATAGACAAATCTGTGATAAGTTCCGTGTGATCTCAATTTTTTTCTTGACTTCAAATAATCAATTGAAGTTGAAAATTCTAAATAACCAAGTTAAATTCACTATCGAAATTCCCCATTCATTAAAAAAACTGAATTTTCTCAATCAGTGAACATGAAAAATTAAAACATAACCCCATTTTATCAAAATGATCAACTTTTTTCTCTTCAACCTCGAAAAAATCTTTTTCAAACAATACTTCAAGACGCAGTTTCCCAGAAAAATTATTTCCATAATCGTCAATGTGTTTAAACAGTTGTTCAAAATTTTTTCACTTCCCGAAACACTCAAAGAAAAACAAAAATACAATCAAAACCGAAAACATCGATAATCGCACTTGTTCTCGCGACATCAAAAAAGGCTTAATCGGTCAAATCACATAATTATAAAACGGCGTAAGCATTTCGTTCCTGCTCAATGGCGCGTCGCGTATCAGACTGATTGAGACTGATCCAGCGGGTATTTTCGAAGTGCGGATATTTAACGATCATTATATATATACGCGTAAAAGCGATTGACGACATTACGTAAGTGGGATAACTAGCTCGACCCTTCGCGTGATCGCGTGCAATCAAACACCTTTTTCGAGCATTATCGCGAAATGCCTCGAAGGCTCATATTACGAACAGAAGGGATCGCGTGTAAATTGTTTCTCTCGCTTCCCTCACGAAAGAAACGTTCTTGTCAAACCGGAATATTTTGCACGCGTTAGGAGTTATTTGCAGCCAAGTTTGGCGCTTGAATAACTTTGCTCTGCCGAATGTTCCAGTTCGATTCTAAAATCAGTGTTTTTGTTTTGTTTAGAATTGAACGAAAATAGAAGGATGATGTCTAATTTTGACGAAATTTGAACTAGTTTTCGGACAAAGTGGAGAAAATGTTATCCCACGTCGTATTTCTCGAGCTGTTTGTCTCTAGCCTCAACTTCAACGGACGTATCGACAGTTTGCACGCGGCAGCTGTGATACGACTATAATTTTTATTTTCACACTTGTAAAATTTAGAACACTATTATAGTGAGTGTATTTTTTTTTTTTTAATTTGGGACAATAATTCCAGAGCCGTTTGTTTGTGAATTCGAAATCGAGGGAGATATGACGATTTAAGTTTTCTAATTGTCGCGGGACAGCTGTGATACGCCTATGATGAACATTTTCTCTGTACATTTCTCAATTTTTGGGAATAACGGATAACTGGGAAATTCTTTTATGAAATCTGAGAGGATACTTCCTGAGCGATTTGGTTCTAACCTCAAAGTTGACGGAAATATCAATAATTGATAGAATTTTACTCATTAGTTTGGGGCAATTCTGACTCATCTTAACTATGATGGTGAGTTTTTTTCGGAAACTCATCAATTTAAAAACAAGTAAGGTAGTTTTTGTTTTGCGCGAAATTGGAGACGATTTAACCTCAAAATTTACAGAAATATCAATAATTGATCGAAGATTACATATCAGATTGTGAAAACTTTGACTCATCGTAGCTATAATGATGAGTTTTTTTCGGAAACTTATCAATTTTTTGAAAAAGTAAAGTAGGTTTTGTTCCGCTCAAAATATGAGACGATTTTTCCCAGCGGTTTGTTTCTTACCTCAAAATTAACGGACATATCGACAGTTCGCGTGCGGCAGCTGTGAAACGACTATAACGATAATTTTTTTTTCAAACTTGTAAAACTTACGACACTATGCTAATGATTGTATTTTTGGTTAAAATCTGAGGCGATATTTCCGTTTGTTTTTAACTTCGAAATAGAGGGAGATATGACGACTTAAGTTCGCTGATTGTCGCGGGGCAGCTTTCATTACGTTCATTACGCCTGTAATGAACATTTTCTTTGTACATTTTCCAACTTTTTGGGAATACGGATAACTGGGAAGTTTTTCATGGAATCTAAGATGATAGTTCCTAAGCGATTTGTTTCTAATCTGAAAATAGACGGAAATATCAATAATTGATCAAAGTTTACACATTAGCTTGTGACAACTTTGACTAATCGTAGCTGTGATGGTGAGTTTTTCAGGAAACTGACCAATTTTATTATAAAGTAAGGTAGATTTTATTTTGCGCAAAATCTGAGATATTTGCTTCTAACCCCAGAATTGATAGGGATATTAAAAAAGTTAATTAATTAGCGCTTGGCAGGTATAATAGTAAGTTTTTTTCCGTACATTTATAAACTTAGGTACATTATATTTTTCGTGGAAATTTTGGAAGACATGTCTTGAGACGCTTGAGACATTCGTTTCTAACCTGCGCGTTTCTAACCTCTAAATGAGTCTGTTTTGAATTAATTCATTTTGGAAAAAGTGAGGGAGACGACATTTTTTCTGAAAATCTGAAACAATACTGTACTTTTTAAGGTATTCAATTTGCTTTCAAACCCGGAATTAACGGAGATATTTATGTATTTGTATTGTCTTCGATTTTTGATTAATCGAAAAAAAAAAAATACGACTATTATTTTTCAATTTCCTATTGACAAATATGATGGAATTTCCTTGCATTATTCGAATTCTTAATAACTACATCATTTTTTAGTATTTAATAGAAATTGGCCTTCATTTTCTGGGAAATTGAAGAATTTTAAGTAATCAGTTTGAGTTGACTGCTGTGAATTTTCGAAAAATCGAGTGTTCGAAATTATTTTTTGGAAATTCATACGAAGCGTGTACTCGAAAAATTTCAAAATATGCAAAGAGACATTTCTATTTCATTTTATATTTTACATTTCTATAAATTTCAGCTAACTATTCCAGAACTGTCATGAGTAAAATAATTTTTAAAATTCGTCACTTTCAGAAAATAACGCAATTTATTACATTTTTCTCCTATTTCTGACAATTGTGGTACATTTTTGAAACATCTGAATAATCATTAAAAAACAGAGTTTACGCTCGAAAAACATAATTTAAGTGATATTTCCGCTGATTTAAATTCTGCCCAACATCTAAAGAATGTGACATGGTTTTTTATTGAATTGTTTAATCTGCTATAACTTAACATTTCCAGACGTTCGGAAAAATTCTCAAGCATTTCAAAAATTATTTTTCAATTCAAAGAGACACAAATAAAAAATTAAAAAAAAAATCAATTTTCGTAAATTTGTTATTAACTATATTCTTAGAAACTAAATGCATTTTTCACCAAAGTCTAGAAATTTTCACGTGACGTGTTTTGAAAAATTTCGTGAATCTCGAAAAGTATTCACAAACATTACGAAATCCTTCAAAATCAATAAAATTCTACAAAATTTTCCGTAACACAAAAATGGATAAAGGAAAAAAAATCTTCAAAACTGCAAGAAATATTTTTAAATAACCAAATTTTCCTGAAAATTTCAAGACCCCGAAAAATCATCAAAAAATACATATTCGAAATAATCCGAAAAATTTCCCAAAATAGATATGTCATTCATGTCCTCAAAAATCCATAAAAATGATCGTAAAACCGCAAAAATCGATGAAAATAGAAAAAAAAAAAAACTTCAAAACTGCAAGCAAGATTCCTAATACCAAAGTGCTCCTTAAAATTTCAAGACCCCAAAAATCATCGAAAAATACAAATTCGAAATATTCCGAAGAATTCCGAAAAAATTCCCAAAAACAGACACGTCAACCCACATCTTCAAAAATGCATAAAAATGATCTAAAACTTAAAAAAAATCGATGAAAAAATGAAAAGAACTCAAAACTGCGAGAAAGATTCCCAATACCAAATTCTTCTGAAATTTTCGAAACCCCCAAAATCATGAAAAAATACAAGTTCGAAATATTCCGAAAAATTCCCAAAACAAACACGTCAATACACATCCTCAAAAACGCATAAAAATGATCTAAAAACCACAAGAATCATCCAAAAATTTCAACAACGTTCATAAATTACACAAAAAATCTATCTACCAACCCTAAATTCACGAAATATCTTACATACACAATAAAGACAAGAAATTTCATGATAAAAGCGATAAGCACCCTCCACAACTTCCCAAAAAATGAAAAGAAAAGTGGCACGACCTCGACACCTTTTGTTCCTCCGCGAGTCAAGTTCAAAATCTATAGGTACGAAATTGCATCGAAATCAACGATCGATTTATCACGAAACGAAATCGCCAGTTTCTACACGGTTTGGCCCGAAATAACCCAAATTTACCTGTGGCCCAATTCCCGCATGTCAGTTCTCGAACCTTGCGTGCTTTCGTTGAAACTATCCAAATCTTCTTCGCTGCGGTCGTTTCTCTTCAACGTCTCTAAGTTTAGGTTTATCATTTGGGCGGTGGAATGGAAAATATTCATGTCTGGGTTAATGAACATCCATGGACCTGCATTTTTTATCCAACAAACGCGTCACTTTTCAACTGTTTTTTGTTTGTTATGTTCACTTTTATAAATTTTCAAATGGACTCGATTTTTTGTAGGACATTTTTTAACGCGTAAGATAAAAATTTGCATCAGAATTTTAGTTGATTTAGAATTTTTGAATCTCAAAGTTACGTAGGGGAACATGGGGCAAAGCAGGGACATTTTGGTTAAACGATGTTTTTGGTATTATTAACGATATATTAATGGCAGAAAACAGTAAGCGCTGTATTGAGTACATATTGACACGGCAGAAAACTTTTCTTACTCCGAAAATTTGTAACGTCAAGTTATTGTTTTCAGCGACTTTGAAAAGAGTTTTTTTTCCCCGCTTTGCCCCTTACACGGGGCAAAGCGGGGTACTTTATACTATAACGAAATAATTATTTTCGCATTAATAAGACTCTGGTAATATTCATTGATTAAATCATTTATCAACAATTGATTGTTGAAAAACCATTTGTTGCATTTTTCTGAACAAAAATACAAAAATTACATTTGACAGAAAATACGTTTTTTTGCGGTTTAAGTTGGTTTTGTCATTGCTGTTTTTCTTATGAAAAATACGATTATTTATGATGAATAATCATTGACGATGAATACGATGAACATTAATATTGCTGCTATAGGGGTCGAAGTAAGGTAATGCACCGCTTAGCGTTGTGCACTACCCCGCTTTGCCCCCAGAGCATGTTTTTCATTATAACTCGTGAAAAACACAATAATGCTTGAAAATGAAAAAAATTACACTCGTTAGAAGCGCAAGAGAGTGCACTGTAAAATGCTACAAAGCTTCTTAATTTTAAATATAGATGAACATTATGTACTTCGTATGTCAACTCTTCAAAAATTGCAATGATGCAACAAAACAGAAGACACTCGTCATCACAGCGACACTTCTGAATTACGGATGGTAGAGACAGGATGGTAAACTCGGGTGGAGGGGGTGTGCTTGAATCGGGAGTAAGCTGCTATAGTCCGATTATGATGCGCACAAGCTACTG